>CM035419.1:82156716-82325456 GCA_020310875.1 Ceratopteris richardii | reverse complement strand
AAAGGTTATAGATTTTATAACCTACCAATAAGGGATTTATTGTAAGCAGAGATGTGATCTTTGATGAGAATGATTCTTGGTATGAGAATGATGCAGGAAGGTCAAAATACCCTATGATTTGGAAAGGAATTTCCTAAACTTACAAGGGAGGAACTACTCAGGATAGAGATTCAAGTTCAGATGATGAAGATACAATCAACCTTGAAGAGTTCAAGGCATGGAAGTCAAAGGGCAAATGAAGATGAAGAAGCTTGAAGACATACGTGAATCTTCAACCCAATCAATCAGAAGATCTCAGAGAGAAAGCAAAAAACCTATCAGATATGGGTATGATACATCTCTTGTTACTAACATTCAATTTATCTTGCAAGGATTTGTCAAACGAAGAACCAGGATCATATGAAGAAGCAATAACCAAATCAGAATGGAAAGAAGCTATGGATGAGGAGATTGAAGCAGAGTGATACATGGGAGTTAGTACCCAAGAAGGACTCCATGAAGGTAATAGGATCCAGATGGATCTATAAATTGAAAAGAAGTTCTGATGGAACAATTAATAGGTACAAAGCTAGATTGGTAGCCAAGGGTTTTGCACAAACCCAAGGCATTGACTATGAAGAGACATTTTCTATTGTGGCCAAGATGCCAACAATCAGAGTGTTGGTTAGTGTGGCTACATCAAAGAATTGGAACATGTACCAATTGGATGTCAAGAATGCTTTCTTGAATGGATGGATTTCAGAGGAGGTATATATGTCACAACCTCCTTGCTATGAAGACCCAAGAAGGTAACATATGTTGCAAATTAAAAAAGGCTTTATGGATTGAAGTAGGCACCTAGGGCATGGAATTACAGGTTAACTACATACCTCCAAGACCAAGGTTTTATCATGAGCAAGGCAGATACTTCTCTATTCATTAAGAGAAGTAATTCAGAGGTAATATATCTTTGTGTTTATGTTGATGACATCATCATTATAGGCAATGATGTCAATGGAATCAGATATATCAAAAGCAGATGATGAAGGAATTCAAGCTCAATGATCTAGGTTTATTGAAGTATTTTCTGGGACTTGAATTAGTTTACACTAATTCAGGGATACATTACTCAGAAAATGTATGTACAGGATATTGTTGAAGAAATTTCAATTGCAGGATGCTAAGTAGCAAGCACTCCAATGGAGGTAAACCTAAAGCTAAGTACCCATGAAGGTGATGAAGTCCAAGACATTACAGGTTATCAAAGTATGGTGGGTAGCTTGAACTCTGCTACCTTACAAGAATTGATATTGCATATGGAGTTAGTGTGCTAAGTCAATTTATGCACAAGCCAAGGATACCTCACTTAGAGGCTGCCAAGAGAATCTTGAAGTATCTCAAGGGTACACATGACCATGGATTTTATTTTCCTTACACTTCAGATATTGATATAAAAGTCTATTCAGATGCAGATTGGGTAGGATGCAAGGATGATAGGAGAAGCACTTCTGGATACTTTCATTTGCAGGTGACAAACCAATTTCATGGTCTGCAAAGAAGCAACCAACTGTTGCATTGTCTTCTACAGAAGCAGAGTATAGAGGGTTAGCTAATGCCACTCAAGAAGCAATTTGGATTAAGCTTTTGTATACAAAATTGGGCCTATATACTAGGCCTCCAATTATCGTTGGAGATAATACAAGTTCTCTTCACCTTGCAGCTAATCCTATCTATCATGCCAGGACAAAACACATAGAAGTTAATTATCATTATGTGAGAGAAAAGTTGCTAAGCAAGGATATTCAGCTGACCTATGTGTCAAGCAACATGCAATGTGCGGATTTGCTGACTAAAGCTTTGGATGGAACCAAACTTTGCATGTTCAAATCTATGATTGGATTGCAGGATATACTTGAAGATTGAAGATGAAGACTTAAGCCAAAATGTTTGGCTTGAGGTGGAGCTGTTGGTGTAAATCACAAGCCTTCACATTTGGCTTGAGAGATATCATGAAGACTCTACATACATGAAGAACCATAGAAATTTACCACTTTACCTCATTGTAGAAGTTAAATTGACTTATATTTTTTTTTGAAATCACCTACCAAAGTGAGTCGTGGAAAAGTAGCTTACTTGATTGAAAGAATATCTCCAAGCTTTTAGGAGCTTGATCATAGGGAGCCAAAAGTTTGAATTTGAACTCAAACTTTTTAGTCATTTCCTATAAAAATGGATATGGAAAAGTCGCGGGATAACTCTTCATTCCTGAGTCTCATGCTACTAAGTTTGAGTGTGTGTGAGGACTATACCATAGCCTACACCGCTCTACACCATTTGGCACTGTTATTCATGTGAATGGGATTGTACGCAAGTGTTAATTAATAGATACATTTACATCATTCATCTCTGGGTTCTCTGCTAGTCTACTCAAGAGTCTATCAACTTGTCAAGGACATATCTCGGTCAATACTCCACCAAATTCAGTGATTGAAAGCTTGTTGGATTCTACTTCAAGTCTACTACGTGCTATCAAAATTGAAGACATTCCATTCAGCAAATTCAGAGAAATCTGCGTCGAGGTGCTCACTGCTCTATTTCTATTACAGTCCTTAAAAGTCGGGGTATAACTAAACTTGCTAAATTGATTTCTCTTAGCATAGTTTATCTTTTTACATCATTCCACTTGCAAATGGTAGCTTCCTAAGCTAATTAAATACCCCTATAAGGAATTTGATCAATTTCTACTGTGCTGGTCACAGTGAGCAAAACATTCAGCAGGTGTCAAGACATAAATAGAAGGTTTTCTTGAGTTTGTGACTTCCAAAGTTATCTGTTTTGATTCAATCATTCCACACATCATTTCCAAAGGACATAGGCCATTTCTTGGTGTCATTGGAAAGCTAAAGAAGTCTACTAATCAAGTCTGAAGCAAAAGAGGGCTGGTACAAAGCAGGTTTAGCAGTACCTACTCAATCTCTTGGATCATCCATCCATCTTTCCCAACAATAAATTGTAATAACACACCTACTGCATATGATAGATCTGGTCTTGTCAAGGTAGCATAGATTAAACTACCTACAGAACTCTGATATTTCTTCATGTTATTAAACTCTTCACCTCCATACCTGCTCAATTTATCATTTACCTCCAATGGTGTGCTTGAGAGCTTGCAATCCTCCATGTTAAATTTGACCAGCAAATTCTTCAAGTACCTCTCTTATGTAACATACACTCCATGTGAGTATACACAATCTGCATTCCTAAGAAATAAGATAAGTTTCCCAAATCACTTATCTTAAACTCCTTCTCTATTTTCTTCTTAAGCTCATTGATTCCTTGAGCATCTATACCTGTGAAAATAATATCATCAACATAAATACACATGTATATGTATCCATTTTCACTTGCCTTCACTAGCAAGCTATCTACTTTGATGCTTGAAATCCACATTCATTCAAGAACTTAACAAGCTTGTAATTCCATGCTCTTGGAGCCTGCTTCAACCCATACAAAGCTCTCTTGAGCTTACACACATAATCTGATCCAATTGAATCCATGAAGCCTTTGGTTGCTCCATGTACTTCATCTACAATGTAGCCATTCAGAATGCATTGTTCACATCTAATTGTGATAACTTCCATCCTTTACAAGTAGCAATAGCAATCAATGATCTAATTGTAGACATCTTAGCAACAGGACTAAAGGTTTCATCATAATCTACCCATCGGTTTGGGCATAACCTTTGACCACAAGTCTAGCCTTGTATCTAGACACTTTACCATCTGCAAACCTTTTTGTTTTATACACCCACTTACATCCAATGACCTTCTGATTCTTTGGTCTTGGCACCAATTCCCATGTTTTCAAGTAGAGCATCATACTCTTCTTGCATTGCTTCTTCATATGTGATTGGATCCTCTTCTGTCTTCACAATGTAAGCATAATCTTTGTTGTTAAGAAAGATGTATCATAGCTATACCTGATAGGCTCTTTTCTTTCCCTTGAGGATCTTCTAACCTCTGCACTTCTTGAAGTCTCAACCACATTTGATTCTGGATCAAATCTTAGTCCATCTTCAACATTATCCTGCAATTTACTTTTATAATCAATATCATCAATATCTTCTTCATACACACTTACTTTTGTCTTTCCTTTCCTTGTATTTCTTTAACATCTACATACTCATTTGTTGATCCTGTATACCATGTACATTCATCATCAAATGTAACATCTTTGGTAACAAGAAATTGCTTTGTAGATGGACTCCACAATCTGTAACCCATGTGTCTATCATCATACCCAATAAACACATACTTCTCTGCTTTGGGTTCTAGCTTATGTCTCAATTGTGAAGGAACATAAGCATATGTTAAACATCCAAATACTTTACAATGATCAAGAGTAGGTTTCTTACCCCACCATGCTTCATAGGAGTTCTTCCATCCAAAGCTTTACAAGGAACCTATTCACAAGGTATGTTGCAGTGCTAATAGCTTCTGCCCATAAGTAGTTTGGACAATTCTTTTCCTTCATCATTGCCCTTGCAAACTCTACAAGAGTTCTATTTCTTCTTTCTGCAACTCCATTTTGTTGAGGAGAGTACCTGCAAGTTACTTCTCTTTTTATACCTGTATTCCACAAATAATCATCAAACTCTTTAGAAAATACTCTCCCCCTCCATCTCATCTCAACCTCTTGAGCGTTTGTCCTCTAATCCTTTCTCCATAAGCATGATAATGCTTGAATGTCTTGAACACTTCTGATTTCTCCTTGATTACATATAAAGTAATCCATCTGGTTGCATCATCAACAAACAACACATAATATCTGGATCCATTTATACTATTGTCCCTTGAAGGACCCCACACATCTATATGAATCAATTCAAGCATATTTGAATACTTATATCCTGATTTATTGTATGAACTTTTGTGTGCTTTACCTAATTGACAAGCTTCACACTTGTACACCATGTGTTGTCCTTCAACTTTTGGCAAACCAAGCACCACATCATTCCTTGACATTTCCTTTATGGCTCTCTCATTGAAATGACCTAGCCTTTTATGTCATAGGTCTAACTCAGACATCTTTGACTTCCATAAGTAAATAAGGCATGTCTTACATTACCTTGGACTTTGAGAGTAAACAACCTTCCTTCCTTTTTACCTGCAATGATGTTTCTATATCCCTCATTTGGATCTTGCACATAAACACCATCATTTGTGAATCTGACTTCATATCCCTTTTCCACAATTTGCCCTACACTTATCAAATTTTTAGGAATAGTAGGGACATAAAGTACCTTGCTCAAGAGTGTACTTCCACTCTTTGTCTTCACTGATCCAATGCTTTCCACCTTATGCTTAATGTCGTCACCTGTTTGAACTGTATATCTATTCACCTTTGCTTCCATATCAGTCATCAATGATATATTGCAACTCAGATGATTGCTACATCTTGAGTCAATATAAAACACCCTTTGGTCTTCTCCTACTGCTTCATGAGTTGCATTCAAGATGAGAGTCATGTCATCCTTTTGATGTGATGCATAATTATAGTAATTGTTGTTGTAGGACTGAGATTTAAACTTCTTCCACCTCCTCTAGCATATGATGTCCTACCACCTCTTCCTCTGAAGTTGCCTCTTTGGTTTCTGCCTCCTCTACCTCTTTGATTGAAACTTTGGTTATTACTTCCACCATTTTGATTTGTTGGGAAAGATGGATGGATGCTCCAAGAGATTGAGTAGGTACTGCTAAACCTGCTTTGTACTAGCCCTCTTTTGCTTCAGATTTCATAACTAGACCTCCTTAGCTTTCCAATGACACCATAAAATGTCCTATGTACTTTAGAAATGATGTGTGCAATGATTGAATCAAAACAGATAACTCTAAAATTCACAATCTCTAGAAAACCTTCTATTTATGTCTTGACTCCTGTTGGGTATTTTGCTCAGTATGACCACCACAGTAGGAATTGGAAAAATTCCTTTTAGGGCTGTAGCAGAAAATGACCAGAGATCACCTCGACGCAGATTTCTCCAACATGGCTGAATAGAATTTCTTGAAACTTTGGCAGCATGTAGATAACTTCAAGTTCAATCCAACAAACTTTGAATCACTGGATTTGGTGACAAATTGACCGAGATATGCCCTTCACAAGTTGACAGACTTTTGAGTAGACTAACAGAGAACTCAGAGATGGACAATGTGGATGTATGTATTAATAAACACTTGTATACAACTCCATTGGCATGAACTTCATTGCCAAATGGTGTAGAGAGGTGTGGGCTAGAGTGTAGACCTCACACACACTCAAAAATGAGTAATGATAGGCTCGAGAGTGATCTCTCGTGCCTATGACTTTTCATGTCCATGCTTATAAGGAATGAGTAAAAATTTGAATTCAAATTCAAATTTTGGCTCCCTATGATCAAGCTCCTATATGCTAGGAGATATTCTTTCAATCAAACAACTAATTTTTCCACGAATCCTTTTGGTAGGTGATTACAAGAGATTCCAAGTCAATTTGACTTTTACAATGAGATAAAGTGGTAATTAACCACTAGCAATGGTTCCTATGCTTCTTCACATATGTACGATCTTCAAGATATCTTTCAAGACAAATGTGTAGGCTTGTGATTTACACCAACAACTCCCCCTCAAGCCAAACATTTTGGCTTAAGTCTTCATCTTCAATCTTCAAGTATATCCTGCAATCCAATCATGGATTTGAACCTGCAAAGTTTGGTTCCATCCAAAGCTTTAGTTAACAAATCTGCACATTGCATGTTGGTTGATACATAGGTAAGTTTAATGTCTTTACTTATCAATTTTTCTCTTACATAATGGTAATGTACCTCTATGTGTTTGGTCCTAGCATGATAAATAGGATTAGCTGCAAGGTGCAGAGAACTTGTATTATCTCCAAAGATTTCTGGAGACCTAGTAAATAAACAAAATTTTGTATACAAAAGCTTAATCCATATTGCTTCTTGTGTGGTATTAGCCAGTCCACTATACTCTGCCTCTGTGGAAGACAAAGCAACAGTAGGTTGCTTCTTTGAAGACCATGAAATTGGTTTGTCACCTGCAAAAGAAATATATCCAAAAGTGCTCCTCGTATCATCCTTGCATCCTGCCCGATCTGCATCTGAATAAATTTTGATATCAATATCTGAAGTGTAAGGGAAATACAAACCATGGTTCTTTGTACCCTTGAGATACTTCAAGATTCTCTTGGCCGCCTCTAAGTGAGGTATCCTTGGCTTGTGCATACATTGACTTAGCACACTAACTCCATATGCAATATCTATGCTTGGTAAGGTAGCATAGTTCAAGCTACCCACCATACTTTGATAACCTGTAATGTCCTTGAGTTCATCACCTTCATGGGCACTTAGTTTTAGTTTTACCTCCATTGGAGTGCTTGCTACTTTGGCATCCTGCAAGTGAAACTTCTTCAACATATCTTGTATGTATTTCTTCTGAGTGATGTATATCCCTGAATTAGTGTAGACTAATTCAAGTCCAAAAAATACTTCAATAGACCAAGATCATTGATCTTGAACTCCTTCATCATTTGACTTTTGATATATCTGATTCCATTGACATCATTACCTGTAATGATGATGTCATCAACATAAACACAAAGATATATTACCTCTGAATTACTTCTCTTGATGAATAGAGAAGTATCTGCCTTGCTCATGACAAATCCTTGATCTTGGAGGTATGTGGTTAACCTGTAATTCCATGCCCTAGGTGCCTGCTTCAATCCATATAAAGCCTTTTTAATTTGCAAACATATGTTACCTTCTTAGGATCCTCATAGCTAGGAGGTTGTGACATATATACCTCCTCTGAAATCCATCCATTCAAGAAAGCATTCTTGACATCCAATTGGTACATATTCCAATTCTTGATGCAGCCACACTTACCAACACTCTGATGGTTGGCATCTTGGCCACAGGTGAGAATGTCTCCTCATAGTCAATGCCTTGGGTTTGTGCAAAACCCTTGGCCACCAATATGGCTTTGTACCTATTAATTGTGCCATCATAATTTCTTTTAAGCTTATAGATCCATCTAGATTCTATTACTTTCATGGAGTCCTTCTTAGGCACTAACTCCCATGTGTCACTCTCCTTGAGTGAATAAATCTCCTCATCCATAGCTTCTTTCCATTCTGATTTGGTTATTGCTTCTTCATATGATCCTGGTTCTTCATTTGACAAATCTTTGGCAAGATAAACAGAATGCTTAGTAACAAGAGATGTATCATACCCATATCTGATAGGTTTTTTGCTTTCTCTTTGTGATCTTTTGAATGGTTGAGTTGAAGATTCTGGTATGTCTTCAAGCTTCTTCATCTTCATTTTGCCTTTGGACTTCCATGCTTTGAATTCTTCAAGATTGATAGTAGTCTCATCATCTGAGCTTGAGTCTTCATTCTGAGTAGGTTCCTCCTTTGTAAGTTTTGGAAATTACTCTTCCAAATCAAAGGGTAGTTTAACCGTCCTGCATTCATTCTCATACCAAGAATCATTTTCATCAAAGACAACATCTCTAATTACCATGAATCCCTTATTGGTAGGATTATAAAACCTGTAACCTTTTTTATTTAAATCATACCAATAAAGATGCATTTTTCAGCCTTTGGGTCTACCTTACCTCTTATCTGAGAAGGAATGTGTACATATGCTACACATCCAAATATTTTGCAATTGTCAAGTGAGGGTCTCTTACCATGCCATGCTTCATAGGGTGTCATGCCATCAAGAGACTTAGATGGTAACCTGTTTATGAGGTAAGTGGCAGTAGAAACACTTTCTGCCCATAGATAGTTAGGTAATTTTTTCTCATTCAACATAGACCTAGTTGTCTCAATAATTAATCTATTTCTTCTCTTAGCTACCCCATTCTGTTAGGAGAATACCTTGTGGTTATTTCTCTTTGATGCCTCTGTCTTGCAAGAATTCTTCAAATTCATTGGAGAAGTACTCACCTCCTCCATCTGACCTTAGCCTCTTCAAATTCCTTCCTATCTGATTTTCAACTAGTGCAAGATAATTTTTAATGCAATTAAATACCTCATCCTTGTGCTTCATGAAGTATAGTATAGTCCATCTGCTATAATCATCAATGAAAGACACATAGTACCTCGATACTGAGACTAAGGGGTCTTTGCTTGGTCCCCATACATTTGTGTGTACAAGTTCTAGGTAGTCTTCATGCATGTATCCTTTCTTTGGGAAGGGTAACCTGTGAGACTTCCCAAATTGACAAGCACCACACTTATAAATCGTATGTTGCTTGGATACATTAGGTATCCCAAGCACACATTGGTCCTTGCACATTTGTTTCAAGGTTCTTTCTACTATCTGCCCTAACCTTTTGTGCCAAATCTCAAGCTCTGAAAGTGTTTGATCTTTATAACTTTATAGTGCAATATTCTTTGTATCTTCTAACTCAAAAGTGAAAAGTCTACCTGATTTTTCTCCTTTAGCAATCCTCTTGAACCCATGCCTTGGATCCTCCACATATGCTCCAAATTGGTTGACTAACCTGCAAACCTTTCTCCACAATCTGACCAACACTCATCAAATTTTTGGTAATGGTTGGCACATAGAGTACCCTGCTCAACAAATTCTTATTTCCATCACAAGTCTTAACATTTCCAACTTTAACTACTAAATGCTTTGTTTCATCACCTATTTGGACTTGATGCTTACCTTTTGGTTCTTCAAGATCAGAGAGTAGTGCTACATTGCCAGCCACATGATTTGAGCATCCTGAGTCAATGTAGAATAGGTGGTTATCATTTTTACTTGACTTTGAAGTCATGTTCATGATTAGAAGGGAGCCATCCTACTCCTCTATGTAATTGTTGTAATCCTTCCTAGATTTGAATCCTCCTTGGTAGTTACCATTGTGATTATTGTTGTAATTGTTGTTGTAGTTATTGTTGTAGCCTTGGTGATGGTTGAATCTACCTCTTGACTGTGAGTATCCACCTCTTTGATATCCTCTTCCTCTCTGATTCTTGTAATTCTTGAAACACTCATCTCTAGTATGATTTGATAAACCACAAATGTTGCATGGTGAGGAGTTATAAGATCTCCCCCTACCTTGCTTACCTCCTCTGCCCCTTCCTCTTGAAGATCTACCTCTCCCTGCATAGTTGGCTTAGGAGGTAGAACCTTCATCTTCCACCTTCTTGCTCTTTCCTTTATCTTTAGACTTCTTATCAGTGTATAGGGCAGAAGAGTTATTACCTTTGGATGTGTCTCCATTATTGTTGAGCTTTTCTTCATGAGTAAACAATTGTCCCATGAGAGTTGTAAGATCTAGAGTGTGCATGTCCATGTAAAGATCCATAGTAGTGGTGAAGCTTTCCCATTTGTCATCAGCCTTGATCCCATTGATCACTTGCCTTACAATCTGTTCTTCTTCAATCTCTTCTCCTATGCTTGCTAACTGATCTGCTACATCTTTAATCTTGGTCACAAGTTCTGAAACAACTTGCTTAGGTTGCTTCCTTAATGTTGTGAATTCAATCCACAACTGATTTTTCCTAGCCCTTGTGTTGGAGGAAAAATAAGATGACAAGGTTTCCCAAGTCTCTTGGGATGTCTTACAATTTCTAATATGTGGCAAAGAAAATCAGATATAGAGTTGAGTAACTAAGACCTTGCCAATGCATCCTTAGCACACCATGTGTTAAGCACAAGTTCTGAAACAACTTGCTTAGGTTGCTTCCTTAATGTTGTGAATTCAATCCACAACTGATTTTTCCTAGCCTTGTGTTGGAGGAAAATAAGATGACAAGGTTTCCCAAGTCTCTTGGGATGTCTTACAATTTCTAATATGTGGCAAAAGAAAATCAGATATAGAGTTGAGTAACTAAGACCTTGCCAATGCATCCTTAGCACACCATGTGTTAAGCTTTTCATGTTCTTCCTTGGTTGGTAATCCTCTTGTTTTGAATGAGGGCAATTCCTCATCTCCTGAGATGTATCCATAGAGACTCCTTCCTTGTAAGTGGGTCTTCATCCTTAGAGACCATGCTTGATAATTTTTCTTGTCTAATTTGTCAATAAATGAAGGAAAACCATCTCCCATTTTACCTTGACTTGCTCTGATAACACTGTTGGGAAAGATGGATGGATGCTCCAAGAGAGTGAGTAGGTACTGCGAAAACGTGCTTTGTACTAGCCCTCTTTTGCTTCAGAGTTGATAATTAGACCTCCTTAGCTTTCCGATGACACCATAAAATATCCTATGTACTTTGGAAATGATGTGTGCAATGATTGAATCAAAATAGATAACTCTGAAATTCACAAACTCTAGAAAACCTTCTATTTATGTCTTGACACCTGTTGGGTATTTTGCTCAGTATGACCAGCACAGTAGGAATTGGAAAAATTCCTCTTAGGGGTATCTAATTATCTTAGTAAGCTACCTATTACAACTGGAAGGATATAAAAAGATGAACTATGCTAAGAGAAATCAATTTAGCAAGTTAAGCTATACCCCCGACTTTTTAGGACTGTAGCAAAAAATGACCAGAGATCCCCTCGATGAAGATTTCTCCAAAATGGCTGAATAGAATTTCTTAAACTTTGATAGCATGTAGATAACGTCAAGCTGAATACAACAAGCTTTGAATCACTGGATTTGGTGAAGAATTGACAGAGTTATGCCCTTCACACGTTGATAGACTTTTGAGTAGACTAACAGAGAACTCAAAGATGGACAATGTGAATGTATGTATTAATAAACACTTGTATATAACTTCATTGCCAAATGGTGTAGAGAGGTGTGGACTAGAGTGTAAACCTCACACACACTAAAAAATGAGTAATGATAGGCTCGGGAGTGATCTCTCATGCCCGCGACTTTTCATGTCCATTTTTATAAGGAATGAGTAAAAAATTGAATTCAAATTCAAATTTTTGGCTCCCTATGATCAAGCTCCTATATGCTAGGAGATATTCTTTCAATCAAATAACTACTTTTTCCACGAATCCTTTTGGTAGGTGATGACAAGAGATTCCAAGTCAATTTGACTTTTACGATGAGATAAAGTGGTAATTAACCACTAGCAATGGTTCCTATGCTTTTCACATATGTAAGATCTTCAAGATATCTTTCAAGCCAAATGTGTAGGCTTGTGATTTACACCAACATGATTGTTATACCAACAATCATTTTCCAAATAATTGGTTCTACCACAAATCCAACAAGCTTTAGTATTATCTTTGTTCTTACCTCCTCTTCCTTTACCTCTGAAATTCATCCTTCCTTTTGTATAGTTAGCTTGACTTGAGGTTCCTTCATCATTAGTTGACTGCTTCCCTTTGCCATTCTTTTTCTTGTCCTTGGAGTACATGGCTTGACTTTCACTCCTGTCATTATCTCCCTTAATGTCCTGCTCAAAAGTTAGAATGTGTCCTAGCAATTGATTAAGATCAGGAGTAAAGTGATCTAGTGACAATTCTATGGACAATATGAAAGGCTTCCACTTCACATCTCCTCTCAGACCTGTAAGTATTTGCCTTACCAACTTATCCTCTTCAATGTCTTCATCTACTGCTTCCAAGCTATCTGCAATATCCTTCATCCTTGCCACATAATCAGAAATCGATTGTGAGCTCTTCTTCTTAAAGGTTGTAAACTCTGCCCATAATGAAGACTTCATTGACTTGGTTGTATTTTGGAAATGCTCTTCCAAAGCATTCCACACATCTTTTGCACTTTCTAAACCTCTGATGTGAGGTAGAGATATACCAGTGAGCAATAAAATGCAAATTACTCACACATTCAAAATTCAATGGACATGAAATTTTGTGAGCATAAACAAAACGTAGAGATCTATAGAAGGCACTTTAAAACTCTAATAAAGGTTACATATAGCCCGCGATATGGGATTCTAAAGTTCACTATTCTGATTGAGTATAGCAGAGAACAAATCAGAGAATAAGTAAACGATGAATGTATAGATTCACATATAATTACAACCTCATGGGCAATGAATACTTGCACAATTGGAGTTGAATGATATATTTGTGAAGTAAGCTCTTCAATCTCTACAAATGGGCATGAAATGGGCACGAATCAAGCACTACTTTGGTGACTTCCTTCTTGCTCCTTTTATAGCTACATTTGGAGGTAGTTTTGAATTTGAATTCAAATGACTACACCTAAAAGTAATGGTAGGAATCAGGAAATATTCCCTTAGCTAATGGATTCTTGGTTTTAGGTAGCTAGAGCCACGAATTTTCTTTTTACATCATGAATGACTTAAGCCATTCTTTCTTTTACAATTACAAGAGATAACATGTATTAGGTAGACTTCAACTAAAACTGATGCTAGGAATTAGGAAATATTCCCTCAGCTAATGGATTCTTGGTTTTAGGTAGCTAGAGCCATGAATTTTCTTTTACATCATGGATGAGTTAAGCCATTCTTTCTTTTACAAGAGGTGTTCATATGTCTACACATATGACTACAAATGAACATCATATGGAGCATGTCGGCTTGGGCAAAATGCACTAACAACTCCCCCTCAATCTGAACATGGTTGGCCTCCAAATACATCTTCAATTGTCTTTGATCTGTAGAGACATACGACAGTTTAATATCCTTGCCTCATTAGCTTCTCCCTTACATAATGGTAGTGGACTTCAATATGCTTGGTTCTAGCATGGTATACCAAATTAGCTGCAAGATGTAGTGAGCTTGTGTTGTCACAAAAAATGTGAGCTATTGAAGAATAAAGTCCAAGATCTGTATACAAAAACTTTTACCACATGATTTCTTGAGATGCATTAGCCAAACGTCTATATTCAGATTCAGTACAAGATAATGCCACTTTTGGTTGCTTCTTTGATGAGCACGAAACGATTTTTGAATATGCAAATGATGCGTACCCATATGTGATTCTTCTATCATCTCTAGATCCGGCCAATCAGCATTTGAGTAGAACTTTAGCTCAATATCTAAAGTAAATGGATAAAACAAACCTTCATTCCTGGTCCCCTTTAGGTACTTGAGGACTCTCTTTACCTGCTTCCATATGTGGTCTTCTCGGCTTATGCATAAACTGACTTAATATTTTAATACTATAGCATATATCCACCCTTGTGAGTGTTGCATAGTTCAAACTTCCAACCAAGCTTTGATAGCTTGTGATGTCCTCAATTGGCTCTCCTCCATAAGCACTAAGCTTATGATTTTGCTCCATAGGTGTACCTGCACACTTTCCATCTTGAACTTGATGAGCATGTCATGCACATACTTCCTTTGTGTGATGTATATACCTAAACCTATGTAGATTAACTCATATCCAAAAAAATAAGTGTGGTCCAAGATCACTTATTTTGAGCTCCTCCTTCATTTTAATCTTTACCTGTTTGATTCCTTTAAGATCATTCCCTATGATTAATGATATCATGAACATACACACATAGATAGATCAACTTCAGATCCATTCCTCTTTATGAACAAAGAGGTATTCGACTTGCTAGTTTTGAATCCTTCGTCCTGTAAATAAGTCACCAATCTGAAATTTCAAGCGCTTGGATCTTGGTTCAATTCATACAAGGATTTCTTTGATTTTGATACATAGTTAGGATGATGTGCATCCTCATATCTAGGATGTTGTGCCATATTACAATTCCTTAGAAATCCATCCATTTAAGAAACCATTCTTTACATCAAGTTGATGGAGCTTCCAATTTCTAGCTACAACAAAACTTATGAGAACCCTAATTGCATGCGTTTTTGCAAGAGGAGAGAAAGTATCCTCATAATCAATACCATGGTTTGAGCAAAGCCTTTAGCAACTAACCTTGCTTTATGTCTAATTATGCCTATCTGGATTCGTCTCGATTTTGTATATCCATCGAGATTCCATTACCTTCATAGATGGCTTATTAGGTACAAGCTCCAAGTGTCATTCTCCTTCAGGGCTTTCATTTCTTCATCCATTGCATCTCTCCAATCTTTCTTGCTTTGTGCATCTTCAAATGTGGTACGTTCTTCATTGGTTCAATCCTTTGCAATGTAGATTGAGTGTTTGGTGACCAAAGAAGTATCATAACCATACCTCTCTGGTTTCTTCTTCTCCCTTTAAGACCTTCTAAGTCGTTGATGTGAGCTCTCGGGTCCATATGTAGCATCTTGCATCTTTGCTTTACCTTTGCTCTTCCAATGCTTTAGTCTTTCCAAGTCTTTTAGGTCAATCTCCAAATCACTTTCTTCAATTTGCTTTGGCTCCTTTGGTTGAAGTGATGGAAAATGTTCATCCAAGTCATAAGGCAGCTTCAATTTCTTGTCACCGTCAAACCATGATTTGTTCTCATAAAGAAATACATCTCTACTCACAAAAAATACTTTATTGGTTTGGGTTGTACAATCTATATCATTTTTGGTTTTGGTCATAACCAATAAATATGCACTTGTCTACCTTGGGATCCAATTTCCCTCTTAAAATGATTCCAAGTGTGGATAAATCCAAAACTCCATCACTACATATCCATTTGAAGTGAAAGCAAACACCAAAGAACCCAACAATAGAGTTGAAAGATAAAAAAGAGCTAATGGAAAGCGAAGCAATATATTGAATTGAAGGATGTAGCAAGTGCCCATGGACCAAGGGACCATTCCTAAGTAGTGTCGACCAATTGTCATCTGTGTTAAGGCGCTTTTTCATAAGCTTCTTGCACTACCCCCTCTAACTCTAGTGTACTATGTTAGACATGTTCAACTTATAAAAGTTGTTTCTTTCTCTTTATACATCCTCTTTTAGTGAGCTTACACTAGAACGAAACCATATCTCTTCTAGTTTATGTGTACCAAATATCTAAGTCTGCGTTGTCATGAAGATTTGATCTCCACTAAGATAATGGTTCATGGAAACGTTTTGAAAGAAAATATATAATAAGATGCATAAAATTACTTTCTTTGGTCAATATGTTCTTTGCTAAATGGGTTTTGTATTGCTTCTCAAAAGGTAGTTCTTTGCTTTAGTATGATTATAACTCTTCTCTTCGTTTGAATCGTCAATTGGTGTCTTTATGATCAACTTCTGTGAATCAAGTTTTGTTTGATGTGCTTGTTTATGTGAACATCTCTTAGCGAAAAGATTTACTCCTTAAAAATATTTTTGCACCTCAAATATCATGTTGAGGGATGTATAGGTGTAATAAAATGATAGGTAGGAGATGGCTGAACTACACCCTAAGAGAGAGGATTAGGAAGTAATGCTCAACCATGGATTTTGGGGCAAGTGGTTAGCCCATCACATTCCTAACCAAGAGGTTGTGAGTTCAATTCCTTACATTGGTATCAGAGTCTAGGAAGTAGGCTTCGGAAAGATAGATTTACTCCTTAAATTACGATCTCATGAAATAGTTACTATTTAATGGATGACTATTTGTTCACATACTAACTCGCCTTAACAAAGAATTTGGTATCACTGGTGGGTAGCGCATCCACAGACTAGCGAATAAATGTCGCACTATGAGTCATATTGATTTCTGAGACACATCAGAGTTTGAAACAATCTTCATGATGATTCCACATCAGAGTTTCCTTAAAGCTTAGAGAAAAGACTTAACTTATTTGCAAGGGTAATTATATGCAGCTCTCTAAAGAATATGAACATTCTTGTGTAAAGGGTCCGCCTTACCTGAATGGCAATCACGATCGTCAAAAGTTTCCACGTTAGAAGCTTTCAAGGGAAGTGCAAGGATAGAAAGAAAGAGGGAGAAATGGAAATTCTACTCTCTTTATTTACATGTGCATATTGGGAAAATCCATTAGCAATGCCTTTGCATTGCAAATGCTGCTGAGGTGATGCGAGTCTATGACACTAAATTGGACGTCTATGGTGTGTCTTGTGTGTATGTTACGTTCATAGAAGTTGCACGAATTGCAATGCCTAGTGTCAAACCTAGCATTCATACCTTTCAAGAGCGATCAGAAATATGGAGTAAATTTAAGAATCTACTTACAAAAGAGTATTACTTAGAGGGCATAGCCATGCCCACAGAACATGCATTTAGAGAGTGGATGGCTACTTGAAATAAAGTCCATGGGGTGATTCATCTACTTCCAAACTTTGAAGAGTGATTTGAACAATTGAGCCATTGAGATCAGATGTCTTTCGAACATGAAAAAATAGAGCTTCTAATTAAGAGTGTGGACCTTGATTTGACCTTCAAGCTAGGTGATGTATTAGAGGATATGGCGATCCATGAGGACTAGAGTAGAGTGCATAAGGTTATACTAATCGTTGTGAGAAGCAAGAAATGGAGGTCACATGTAGTGCAAGGTAGAGTGTAATATACCTAAACTATACATGCATTGGAAACCATTTGCAAGAGTGGCACAAATAGTGGCACAAGTAGAACCAACGGAAATAATGAGAAAAACATTATGCACAAAAGTCCTTTCAAGATCATTCTCTTCAGTCCCCAACGGAAATAAAGTCCTTGGGGTGATTCATCTACTTCTAAACTTTGAAGAGGGATTTGAACAATGGAGCCATAGAGATTATGTGCCTTTGGAACATGAAACAGTAGAGCTTCTCATTAAGAGTGTAGACCCTGATTTGGCCTTCAAGCTAGGTGACGTATTCGAGGATATGGCAATCCATGAGGATCGACTAAAGAAAGGAGTAGAGTGCATGCATCTAATGTAAGAGAGCAATTGAAATAAACACATGTTGATGAAAATAGGGAAATAAACCCATGAAGAGAAGAATAAAAAGACAAGTACATGCAATTCAAAGGCTGAGTAGATTGATGGCCAGCAAGCCAATAATGACAGATTCGATTACGTCTGTTTCTGGACTTGTCGAATGTTGGCTTACATACATGTACGCATTGCAAGAAGAGTTTGTTATTGAATCTAAAAGCTTTCTTATTAAAGAAAGCCTTGAAAGAGCCATAAAAGCTGGCACTTAGCCATAAAAGAAAAGTACAAGTGAAGTGAAAGTGAAAGTGAAAAGGGAACCTTTCCTCCGCCATCATTGGCTTAACAACTCGCGCTGAAGTCGTGGACTCGTAAGACGTTGGGTCCTCTCAAAGGACAAAACACGTTGGGTCCCCTAACATACATACAAACAATAATACCCTAACATACATACAAA
The DNA here is from genome assembly GCA_020310875.1 of Ceratopteris richardii. Taxonomy (NCBI): domain Eukaryota; kingdom Viridiplantae; phylum Streptophyta; class Polypodiopsida; order Polypodiales; family Pteridaceae; genus Ceratopteris; species Ceratopteris richardii. Next base: position 82,307,317 of record CM035419.1, on the reverse strand, counting down.
CAAGGAAGAAAAAATGGTGAGGCTAAGGTAGTCTAAATTACATGTTACCAAATTCGTGGTCTTTAACATTGGATAAATGCAGAAATAGCTCAAACATATTTTGTTTTTGTTGGTAGGCAGCCATGAGCATTAATCTACTAAATAAGCATGTAAATATAAATGTGTTAGAGCTAGTACATAGGGATGAATTTTTGGGATCACATCATCACTACATCTATGGGAAGCTCATCCTCTTTCGTTGTATAGATGACTATAAAATAAAGTTGTGAGTTTAGTTCATGAAAGATAAAGATGAAGTGTTCATTTATTCCTATCGTTTTAAGGCTATGGTGGAGGAGAAGAATAGAGAATATGCTCAAACATTTGGATGAGATAGATATGGAAAATATTTCTATAATGATCTATAACATTTTGAAATCCATAAAGTAAGAAGGTAGATCTCATGTAGGCATAGGCCATAAGGAATTGGTGTTTTTGAATGGAAGAACAACCCTATTGAAAACAAAAGATTAAGGATTTATGTTTAGGAACAATATGCAAAAAATTATTAAATTGAGGATATATTATATTAGAAAGGAAACTCTAGTTTTGAAAGTACGAAAAGCTAAGAAAAATATAGTTTTAAATAGGCACATCTTTTAGATGTGTAGAAAACAAAGCTTGATCCAAAAGAAAATATATATATTCTGTAGTTTCCTTGAAATAGAAAGATATATATTTTATAATTTATTCATGCACCAAGTAAGAATAGTGGATATGGAGTGTTTGGTAAGATCGGAAGTTCATATACAAATGTACAAGATGGATTTGACATTGCTCCAAGTGAAAATGTAAACTTTGAAAATGCAACTTAAAATAAGACGTTTTGAGTAGCCTAGATGTGTCACATATAGAAATTCATCACTTTGAAGACTTCTTTATGATTGAGTTCAAGGACTAGGGAAGTATGCAAACAACAAAAGCAGGAAGAAGAATCTTAGAGCACAACATTGAGTGTACTGTTGATTCAATATACAAAATTCAAGGTAAAAGCCTCATAAAGAGCAAAGAGAAGTAACCCGGTAGTCCTAAGTGTTTTCATACAAATCACCATTGAAATATACCAAAAACTTCCTTTTCGGTGTAATGAACTAAAAAAGGGGATGGCACTTGTGTATGCTGAAGTGTTAACCAATGTCGTTAGTGTGTAAGCCAAAAGATTTGTGAAAATATTTTAACTTCTCAAGAAATAGAGCCTTAGTAAAAAGGTCTACAACATTATTATATGCGGGCATATTATGCAAAATATTTGTCTCAAATAGAGAGTCATGTCATGAGGAAGGAGATAAGGAAGAGAGCTCAACCACACTCTCACTCTCAAGGAGAAGCACACACAGAGATTGATGCAACGAAGAAGGATTTCTTCTTCCATAATATAACAAGGAATGTACAAGAATGACCTAAAAAACAAGAATACAACAAGTGCAATATATAAAGATTAGTACAAAAGGAAGAACCTTATGTTCGTGAATGAGTGAGCTGGCGATGAACAAATGTGCCATTACTCTCGGTAGATAAATGTAATAAAGCTCAATGAAGTATCTCTCACATATATTGGCCTGACCACTATACATGTCAGAGAAACAAAAAACTGGTATGTGTCATCCAAGATCATCACTTGTTGAGCTTGATATCTGAACGCTTCCCCTCAAGCTCAAGAAATATCGTGTAATCCAAGCATCTCCCGAAAATTCTTCAACTTCTCAACTCCAAGTGCTTTGGTGAAAATATCAGCAACCTGTTCTCACATAAACAAGATCACTATCATGTGCTAATACCGAAATCTGCAAGTAGCATTTCTGGCCATGATGCCTCACATGCTGCCATTGTAGCACCTCTATACTTAGCCTTTGTACTGGACAAAGTAACAGTGGGTTGCTTCTTGTTGCTCCAAGTAATAGCTGCACTCCCAAGTGAGAATAGAAAACCACTAGTAGAACTTCTATCTAGAATGCTACTAGCCCTATCTGCATCGTTGCATCCATAAACCTGCAAATCTACACTAGCCTCATAAAACAATGCATAATCCAAAGTATCACCCACATAACATAGAGTGCGCCTCAGGGCATCCAAAGTTTTCTTCCTAGGAACTTACATGAATTGACTTTCAAGTCCAATAGTATAACTTAGATCAGGCCTTGTAATTCTCAGATATAGAAGACTTCCCACAATTTTCCTATACATAGTAGCATATTCCAATGCTTCACCTCATGTAGTATCCAATTTCAAATTTTGATCTAATGGCATAGAAATTGAATTACAATCAGCCATACCATACTTTTGCGGCATATTCAAGGTATATTACCTTTGCAACATCCATATACCTCTTTTTCTGTGTATAATCTCAATGTCCAAGAAATAGCACAACACACCAAGATCTTTCATGTCAAATTCCTGCATAAGAAGTTGCTTTACCTATTTGATGCTTCCTTTATTATCACCACCTACAATCAGGTCATCAACATAAATAGCCACAATGCTGGTTAAGTAATCAACAATCCTTGCATGCCATGCACGAGGGGCTTGCTTCAGCCCATACAAAGGCTTTTGCAACTTGCAAACATATTATGGATGCTTTGAATCTTCATATCCTTGTGGCTGGTCCATATATACTTCTTCTTGTAACTCACCATGTAGGAAAGCAATCTTCACATCCATTTGATGCAAACTCCATCCTTTTGCTATAGCTCATGAAACAAGTGTTCTGAAAATAGACATTTTAGCTACAGGGCTGAATGTTTCCTCATAATCAATGCCATATGTCTGTGCATATCCTTTAGCTACCAATCGTGCCTTATACATGCTTATGCTACCGTCAGCATTATGCTTTACCTTGTAAACCCATTTGCAACCTATTCAGTTTCTTTCCTTGCAGCAATGGAACAACCTTCCATGTACCATTTCCATAAAGTGAAGCCATCTCCTCATCCATAGCTTTTTCCGAATTTGCAATTCTAATTGCATCTTTAAAGCAAGAAGGTTCAGCATCTTGTATTACCTTTGTCATGTAGGCACAATGATGAGCCATATAACTGTCATACGTCAATCGTTGCACTGAATTCCACATCCTCCCAGATCTTCTTGGGCTGGGGGTCTTCTCCTTGTTTCATTTGCATGTGCCCTTCTTACTCTTGGAGTCTTCAGAGAGGGAAATCCAAGTTCCTCATCAAGACTCTTTTCTGAACCGCTTGAATCTCCATCAACATCTTCAAAGCCTGCACATGTTGTATGGCCTATCGAAAGCTTTTCTTTACCTTTATTGGATGTATTTGATGAATATGCTAGACTGAAATTTCCACACAATATTCCACTCCATGGATTTGAGTTGGAACTACTGCTTGGTGATGCATCCAATCCACTCAAAACTTGAGATTCTGCACTTGATTTTTTAGCATTTTCTTTGTCATTTGGTTCAAGATTCAGTTCTTCTTTGGCATTTGCATAGAAGCTTAACATTTCATCAAATACCACATCTCTACTCAAGGGAGTATCCAATGAAGACACACTTTTCTGATTTTGGATCAAGCTTCATCCTCAATTCATTTGGGACATGTACATAAGCAATACAACCAAAAACTTTCAGATGTGATAAATTTGGCTTTCTACCTATACAATTCTCTTCACATGTAACTTGATGTATAGCAGCAGTCGGAGTTCTGTTCATGATGTATACAGCAGTATGCACAACTCCTGCCCAATAACAATGAGGCATATTCTTCTCAACCATCATGGCTCTTGCTCTTTCTGCAATATGTCTATTTTTGTATTCAACAATGCCATTATGTTGTGGTGTGTACCTGCATGAAAACTAATGCCAAATTTCATGATTTTTTAGAAAACTGTTGAACTCATTTGACATGTATTCACCTCCTCCATTAAATCTTAATGTCTGATTGTACTTCCCTTTCTCTTTTTCCACCATAGCTTTAAAATTCTGGAAGTGAGTGAACACCTCGCTGTCGGAGGATTTCCTCACTTGAGTTATTATATGGGAAAATAAAAATATTTTGATTTAAAGTTGATTAATTGATATCTCTCTCACATAAACTTTAATGCATTGGTTTAAAATGACTAGCGTTTCTCTTGGGTACCTGCAGGAAAAAGAAGAAATATATTCAGAATGAAGGGATAATCGATCCTTACTTTAACTCCTCATCTTAGGTCTACTATATGTTTATGAGATCATATGTATATGCATTCATGATCATAAGAGTATATCTATGTGAGAATAAAGAAGATATGTATGTATAGGTATTTATAAGTGCCTATGTTTATAGGATTGTGTATCTACATTTATATGTGAAATGCAGATAATATGATATGTGTTTATATGTCTATGAGAGTGAATGAGAATGTGGGTTTTTGCCATAGATATGTATTTGCATATGTATACTTAAAAGATATATATGTGTCCAATTATGTCTATGTGTTTGTGTGTTTTTGTTTACCTACACATGAGTATATATATACGGATCCCTGTTTTATATGGTTGCACTAAACCTATAATTCCTTTATATAAAAATCTTATATATGGTGACATGTGTATGAACATGAATGATTATGAGTTTTTCTATTTATTTGAGACCATCACTACATGTGAGTATGTGTTTAGGTTTCCAAACGTGAGTATAGAAGTATGAGTACTACCCTAAGTACCCAAACTTTATGCTAAGAATATTACTAATAAATAGGTTAGTATATATTTAGATATATGGTTAATATATAAATATATATATATATATATATATATATATATATATATATATATATATATATATATATATATATATATATATATATATATATATATATATATAGATAGTTAATAAATATTTATATATGTATATAAGGATAATAAATATGTCTTATATATAAGCTATATAATAAAAAGGAATTAATAAATGATTAATAAGGTTAACTATTGAATAATTAGAATTATCATAATAATTAAAAACAACTGATTAATAGATTTTAATTAGTAATTTTTATTAATATACTTAAAATTAAGATAAATGTGAACGTGTATCTGTTAACAATAGAAGTTAGTCTAGTAAGAACCTCCATCTGCATGAATTAGTTAATAGAGTATATGTTCAATGTGTTAGTTATCTGAATCACATGCACTTGTAAGTACTAGTAATATGTGTATATAAATATTGAGAGAGCGTTATGTTTTGTTCTTAATACTCTTTTTCAGGTGCGTATGTTGTGAGAGAGAGAGAGAGAGAGTAGTTCTTCATCTCCCCCCCACCTCCAGTAGCGGCGCACGCAGCAAAGAACGAAGGAGAGAGAGAGAGAGAGAGTAGATTTGCAAGTCTGGATGATGTTTGTATTTGGAAGCAAGATAGATATGTGTGTCTGCATGTCTAGAGCATCTTCGATCTCTGACGCGTCTCTGTGTGATTTCGATGGTGTGCTAATTTTGAGGCACTTGACAAGGTGGTTTTGATGTGCAAGATTGTGTGTGTGCATGAATGACTCTTCACATGTGTTTTGTGGCTTTTCTCTTCGACTCATCGGAAACGAAGAGAGAGAGAGAGAGAGAGATATTCTGCTATGGCCTGCGACGAGCTGTATTGTACATTCTTTGGGCAAACATTGCAAATCAGCAGTGCATCCCTCAGGATGTCTTCTCCTTTTTCTGATTTCGCAATGGCTCTGTCAACTCTACATGAGCAATTTGAAGCTGCCTTTCAGGCTGTGGAGCTTTGGCTTGCAGACCATGCAGTGCTGCCAGTGGAGAATTCTCTTGGGGGTAGCATTCATTGTAATTATGATCGTCTCCACCGCCATCGTCGCCACATTGTGGGTGACGTTCAGTTGCCTGTACATCATTGCCTTCTTGCAATAACAGGGGTTAGTAAAGCAGACTTGAGGCGGATTATTAGACATCCGCAAGCTCTTGCTCTATATGAGTACACGCTCACACGCCTTGGGCTCTCAATTGCTACGGAAAGTGTAGGCACACAAGGAAGCACCTTTGATCAGGCCCACGCTTTTGTGGTGGATGGTTCTCGTGTGCGGGCATCTTTTCCTACCGGCAGCTTGTGCATGAATTTCGAATAAGTCTTCAGTGTATCCATCGTAAGACAACGAGTTTAGGTTCCTGAGACAGACGGAATAGAGTGAGAGAGAGAGAGAGAGAGAGAGAGAGAGAGAGAGAGAGAGAGAATGAGAGAGAGAGAGAGAGTATGTCCTTTTTCCCCCTCTAGCGGCTTGAGATAAACACATTTCTATCTAGTCGACAGAGTCCTGTTGTAGCGCATGAATGCAAAGAGAAAGGGGCTTCACTTCCTTTGGCTTCATGAACGGAAGTGCAGATATGATTCTGCTACACACATAATGGAGAGATCACAGAAAGCGAGAGATTGTTCTCTCGACTGTTGCGCTACTCAGAACCTCTCTGTTCGATGATCAGAGATGCACAGAGAGAGAGAGAAAAAAAAAAGAGAGACGGAAGAATGGATGCAATAGGCGCGTCTCTATCTTAATTCGGTTACCTTTAGTTGTGCCTTAAAAGCATGTGGTATCACGTAATTGCACGCATAAGTACGTACTTGAAAGTGATGTTTTGGATGGTTTAACGTCATCGTCTACATGGCTTCCAATGGATCCCAATGCATCTGACAATTCCTTTACCTTAAGTATGTAGTCATTTATGTTACTCCATGATCTCTTACTTATTTTGTTGAGATCATTCTTGGGTTGTATCTTCCTTTCTTTGGTGCTGGTTGAATAAAGCTTCTCAAGTGTCTCCCATACATTCATGCTTGAATTCTTGGATATGGTTGATCATGCTATTGTTAATGTCTTGGGTAAGGATAAAGCTAACCCTCTTTTCTCTTTGCCCTTCTTTGGTCAGGTTGGATTTTCATCCAACGTAGGTCTTGGTTCACTTCCACTAATCAATCCCCAAAGGCCCTTGCCCATAAGTTAGTTGGAGACCCTAAATGTCCATTGTTTATAGTTCCTGTTATCTAACTTTTCAATTGGAGTGTTGATGTCACCCATCTTTGGTCTTTGCTACTTGATCTAGCCCTTGGCTAATCTCCAATGAGTGTGAAATGGAAATGAGGCTGTAAAGTTACCTTAATCGAAAGCCTTCCTTAGATTGACACCTTGTGCTCTTGAAAATTTGAGTACAATCACTCCCCCTTGATCTAAGCTACCTCCAACAAGCTTTTGTTGAAAATTTGAGTAGAATCCCTCCCTCTTGTTGATTGTATTTGATTTCCCCAAGCTGCCAAAATGCTTTCATACCACTCATGGGAGAAGTATCTCAACCCCTATGCAAGGACAAAGTGCGAATGACCTCCACAGGTACACTTCTTTGCCCTAGCTGCTAGTCAAACACAGACCTGACTTCTCTCCAGCAAACTTTTCTTGAAGAGTATGGGTGAACTTTAGTAAAATCTAGTAGCTACCCAATGACCAAACAATCATAGCAATTGGATAAATAGATAAGAACAGACAACCCTTAGAACTGAGAACAAAATATTTCTGATAGAGCTAACACAGAGAGAGAGATAAAAGAATGTTACTTTGAGACTACTCAGAGTGTGCTCTAGAGACTTGGTGAGCATAAAAGAAACTCTAATTGCTATCCAATGAGACAAGCATCACATCAAATGGATATCTAAGGAGGGAGAACCAATGCTAACAACTTAGGGGTGGAGAGTTGCAACATTGCCTATGCACACAAATAGATATGCCTAGTCAAAGAAAACAAAGAAGCAAGCAAGGGCTAGCTTAAGCAAGGGGCTTGCTTATTACAACACCAACAATTAGTCCTCACGTTACATGAGCTAAAACTCCAAGAAGATGGCACAAAAGAATTCAAGATGCATCCTCCTATTATAGTGAGAAGTGTGCCCTCTAAAATCTAGGAACTACCTTTCAAAATCAGCCTCCTAACTTGGAGGACTTAGTTGAGATGACTTCGGGAGTGATTTAGTGACTTTTCTTGATGGAATCTCCTCGCATTTGGCTTCATGTAGTTTCTTGACATGTCCATAAATGATATTCCATAAATTTGTAGCTAGAAGCTTGACTTTTAGCATTGTGCACATCCTTCTATAACTGGTCAATCTATTTGTGCTTATTTAACCTATGAACTTAGATCCAATTCACCTAAGGTTTATTCCACAAGGATTAGATGTAAGTAGCTTCAATGTTGTTGAAAAAGAAAAAAGAGAAAGCTTAGAGAATTATTTAGATACCCAAAAAATGAGTCCAAGGGTGGATAATTCAAAATCCATCACTACTTATCCATTTGAAGTGAAAGGAAACACCAAATAACCCACAAGAGAGTTGAGAGATAAAAAAGAGCTAATGCAAAGCCAAGCAACATGCAATGGGTAACTGAAGAGTGACACACTAACCTATACATGAAGGAACGACACATTCTTGGGCCTATCTATTGAATTGAAGGACCTAGGAAGTGCCTATGGACCAAGGGAGCATTCCTAAGTAGTGTTGACCCATTTTCATCTCTGTTAAGGAGCTTTTTCATAAGATTCTTGCACTACCCCCTCTCTCTCTAGTGTATTATGTTAGACATGTTCAACTTATAAAAGTTGTTTCTTTCTCTTTATACATCCTCTTTTAGTGAGCTTACACTAGAAAGAAACCATATCTCTTCTAGTTTATGTGTACCAAATATCTGAGTCTGCGTTCTCATGAAGATTTGATCTCCACAGAGATAATGGTTCATGGAAACGAGTTGAAAGAATATATATACTAAGATGCATAAAATTACTTGTTTTGGTCAATATGTTCCTTGCTAAATGGGTTTTCAATTGCTTCTCAAAAGGTAGCTCTTGCTTTAGTTTTATTTGCATAGATTCTGCTATTTAAACTGCCACGAATGGGGCCCGAAGGGGAAAGTTGCACAGCCTAGAAGAGGGCATGCAAAGAGATTTTATCCACGCATTATATTCTTCAAGGGATCTTAATCCCTCTAAAAACAATTCCGCAAGTTTATTTACAGAAATTTAAAACAAAAGAAGATCGTTCGAAGAAAAGCCTATGGATTATAAATTGGATGTCCATCTTTAAGATTGGAATGGCTACGCAAATCTGTTATGCGTTAACTACGAGGTGCGCATTGATTTAATATAGATTAATTATCTGCTTCAAGTAGATATCAACTATTGATAACTTCGATTGAGAGTATGATCAAGTTTTGTTTGATGTGCTTATTTATGTGAATCAAGTACTCCTTAAATTACAGTCTCATGAAATAATTACTATTTAATGGATGACTATTTGTTCACTGGTGGGTAGCTCTCCTCTTTTATCAAAAGGTCATGTGCTCATCTGTTTTGCTTCATCAAGGCTTTTCAAATTGAATTTTTGCTTTGAGCACTTGATTGCTAGTGGAAATAAGAACCATGAAAATAGTCCAAAAAAAATTATAATCTAGTTTTGCACCTCAAACGTCATGTTCAGGGGGGTATAGGTGTAATAAAGTGATAGGTAGGATATGGTTGAACCACACCCTTGATAGATAGGAAATGGTTGAACTACACCCTAAGAGAGAGGATTAGGAAGTAGTCCTCAACCATCGCTTTTGGAGCAAGTGGTTAGCCCATCACATTCCTAACCAAGAGGTTGTGAGTTCAATTCCTTACATTGGTATCAGAGCCTTGTCCTCATCTTCCTTTGTCCCTTTGATTGCTTGCATAAAAAACTTACGAATCCTTGCTTTTAGTTGAACTTCCACCTATTTTCATCTCTTCGGTGACCATGAGAGCAACCAATTGCTCAAAATTGGGAAGATTATCCATTACATATAGTGAAGTGGTAAAGGGATTCCACTTCTCATCATCCCTCAAACCATTGAGAGTATAAGCCACAAGATCATCATTGTCTACATGGCTTCCAATGGATCCCACTGCATATAACGATTCCTTTATCTTAAGTATGTAATCATTTAAGGTAACCCATGAGCTCTTTGTTATGTTGTTGTGCTCATTCTTGAGTTGTATCTTCCTTGCTTTTGTGCTTGTTGAATAAAGCGTCTCAAGTGTCTCCTATACCTTCATGCTTGAATCCAAGTCTTGGATATGGCCGATCATGCTATTGCTAATGTCTTGGGTAAGGATAAAGATAAGCCTCTTTTCTCGTTTATTCCATTCCCTAAACGCCCTTCTCTGGTCATTGGTTGGATTTTCATTCAACCTAGGTCTTGGTTCACTTCCACTAATCAATCCCCAAATGCCCTTGCGCATAAGGTAGTTGGAGACCCTAAATCTCCATTGTTGAAAGTTCCCCTTATCTAGCTTCTCAATTGGAGTGTTGAAGTCACCCATCTTTGGTCTTTGCTACTTGATCTAACCCTTGGCTAAATCTCCAATGAGTTTGAAATGGAAATGAGGCTCTAAACTTAACTTAATCCAAATACACTCTTGAAATTTTGACTAAAATCGCTCCGCCTTGATGTGAGCTACCTCCAACAAGCTTTTGTTGAAAATCTGAGTAGAATCACTCCCTCTTGTTGATTGTATTTGATTCCCTTATTCATAAGCTTCTTGGACTACCCCCTCTCTCTCTAGTGTATTATGTTACACATGTTCAAGTTATAAAAGTTGTTTCTTTCTCTTTATACATCCGCTTTTAGTGAGCTTACACTAGAACGACACCGTATCTCTTCTAGTTTATGTGTATCAAATATCTGAGTCTGCGTTGTCATGAAGATCTGATCTCCACAAAGATAATGGTTCATGGAAACGTGTTGAAAGAATTTATATAATAAGATGCATAAAATTACTTGTTTTGATCAATATGTTCTTTGCCAAATGGGTTTTCAGTTGCTTCTCAAAAGGTTGTTCTTGCTTTAGTTTTATTTGCATAGACTGCTATTTGAACTGCCACGAATGGGGGTCTCAAGGGGAAAGTTGCACGGCCTAGAAGAGGGCATATAAAGAGATTTTATCCACGGATTATATTCTTCAAGGGATCTTAATCCCTCTACAAACAATTCCGCAAGATCATTTACAGAAATTTAAAACAAAAGAAGATTGTTGTCAAACAATGCTGGCCACTTCGATTGATATATGTGCACCGTGTAGAAGAGAAGTTAGAAGAAAAGCCTATGGATTATAAGTTGGATGTCCATCTTTAAGATTGGAATGGCTACGCAAGTATGTTATGCGTTAACTACGAGGTGCACAGTGATTTAATATAGATTAACTATCTGCTTCAAGTAGATATCAACTATTGATAACTTCGATTGAGAGTATGATTATAACTCTTCTCTTCGTTTGAATCGTCAACTGGTGTCTTTGTAAGGAATTGAACTCACAACCTCTTCGTTAGGAATGTGATGGGCTAACCACTTGCCCCAAAAGCCATGGTTGAGGATTACTTCCTAATCCTCTCTCTTAGGGTGTAGTTCAACCATCTCCTACCAGGATTATGTTACATTCTTCCCCCCTTGGTCGATCATTGTCCTCAATGATCTACTCTTGTATCCCTCTAGCCTCGGTGATCAGTCCCTTGAACTCCCTAGGTGCCCTTGAATTAATGTCCCTCAACCTCGCACAGTTTCTTGAACCTTGTTCGCAACCTCGGTCTCTTGAACCCTTGCTCTCAACCTTGGTGTCTTGAACCTTCTTGTTCGCAACCTTGGTGTCTCGAGCCCTTGTTCTCAACCTTAGTCTTGAACCTTGTTCTCACCCATGCTTGGTATCTTGAACACTCAATCAAGTGCCACCCAAGGATTCCCAAGGAATTCACACTTTCAAGCTAGCTCATTGGAAAGTTCGTTCCGAGAGCTTTCCAACGGTATATTACACGCCTCAATCCGACCTACGGATTGAGAGATACACCCCAATCATTGTAAGGTCCATCCTTGAAACCGACGCGCGCGCCTTCCACAATTCCTACCCTTTCACATGGTAGAGTGCCCAAGCGCCTTTTTTAGAGGCCATTGGGTCATTCCACCCTTCCCAAGCCTTTTTCCTAGGCTCTGATACCAATGTAAGGAATTGAACTCACAACCTCTTCGTTAGGAATGTGATGGGCTAACCACTTGCCCCAAAAGCCATGGTTGAGGATTACTTCCTAATCCTCTCTCTTAGGGTGTAGTTCAACCATCTCCTACCAGGATTATGTTACAGTCTTTATGATCAACTTCTGTGTATCAAGTTTTGTTTGATGTGCCTGTTTATGTGAACATCTCTTAGCGAAAAGATTTACTCCTTAAAAAGATTTTTGCACCTCAAATATCATGTTCAGGGGTGTATAGGTGCAATAAAATGATAGGTAGGAGATGGTTGAACTACACCCTAAGAAAGAGGATTAGGTAAGTAATGCTCAATCATAGCTTTTGGGGCAAGTGGTTAGCCCATCACATTCCTAATCAAGAGGTTGTGAGTTCAATTTCTTACATTGGTATCAGAGCCTAGGAGGTAGGCTTAGGAAAGGTAGATTTACTCCTTAAATTAGGGTGTCATGAAATAGTTACTATTTAATGGATGACTATTTGTTCACATAGTAACTCGCCTTAACGAAGAATTTGGTATCACTCGTGGGTAGCGCATCCACAGACTAGCGAATAAATGTCGCACTATGAGTAAAGGGTCCGCCTTACCTGAAGTGCAATCACGATCCTCAGAAGTTTCCACGTTAGAAGCTTTCAAGGGAAGTGCAGGGATAGAAAGAAAGAGGGAGAAATAGAAATTCTACTCTCTTTATTTAGATGTGCATATTGGGAAAATCCATTAGCAATGCCTTTACATTGCATTTCTCTTTTGCCTCCCCATGTGTAAACGTTTGTCCTATGAGGATTTTATCCCTCTTCTTTCTATGAATCTTGATGCTCATGTTTATTCCAAAGAGAAGATAAAAAAGGGACGAGAATAAAAGAGAGCTAGAGAGTTATACGGGGTTATTGTTTTGGTTCTCATCTTAAGAGCTACAGAAAAGAGACAAATGGTTTATAAGCTTGAACTTGATTTTCTCGATCAAGCTCAAGTCAAATTCAACTCATTATTTTGGCACCCTAGGTGCGCAATGTGCTCATGACAAGCATGAACCCGACATGAAATACATAGGGGAATCGATATTCAATTTGAGTTGATTTCGAGATAACTTTAAAGTTGACCTTGTGATGACCTTGACTTGACCATCAAAGTGAGAGACTTAAAGATGAGACGTTGACAACTTGAGTGTTACTTTTGATTCATACTCTCATTGTGACCAAGATTTGACAATTGTGGAGGCCCTAAGGTTAGATCTGAGAGCCTTGAGCACCCTACTTCAAGTGTTTGCTCAATCGTAGAGGTTAGTTGCAAATATTGCTAAGGTGATGTGAGTCTATGACACTAAATTGGACGTTTATGGTGTGTCTTGTTCTATGATGTTCATAGAAGTTGCAAGAATTGCAATGCCGAGTGTCAAACCTAGCTTTCATACCTTTCAAGAGCGATCCCAAATATGGAGTAAATTTAAGAATCTACTTACAGAAGAGTATAACCTAGAGGACATAGTCATGCCCATAGAACATGCACTTAGAGAGTGGATGGCTACTTCAAATAAAGTCCATGGGGTGATTCATCTACTTCCAAACTTTGAAGAGTGATTTGAACAATTGAGCCATCGCGATCAGATGTCTTTCAAACATGAAAAATTAGAGCTTCTAATTAAGAGTGTGGACCCTGATTTGACCTTCAAGCTAGGTGGTGTATTACAGAATATGGCGATCCATGAGGATTGGAGTAGAGTGCATAAGGTTATATTGATCCTCGTGAGAAGCAAGAAATGGAGGTCACATGTAGTGCAAGATAGAGTGTAATATACCTAAACTATACATGCATTGGAAACCATTTGCAAGAGTGGCACAAATAGTGGCACAAGTAGAACCAACGAGAATAATGAGAAACGAACATTATGCGTAAAAGTCCTTTCAAGATCATTCTCTTCAGTCCCCAATGGAAATAAAGTCCTTGGGGTGATTCATCTACTTCCAAACTTTGAAGAGTGATTTGAACAATTGAGCCATAGAGATTAGGTGCCTTTGGAACATGAGAGAGTAGAGCTTCTCATTAAGAGTGTAGACCCTGATTTGGCCTTCAAGCTAGGTGACGTATTCGAGGATATGGCAATCCATGAGGATCGACTAAAGAATGGAGCAGAGTGCATGTATCTAATGTAAGAGAGCAATTCAGATAAACACATGTTGACGAAAATAGGGAAATAAACCCATGAAGAGAAGAATAAAAGACAAGTACATGCAATTCAAAGGCTGAGTAGATTGATGGCCGGCAAGGCAACAATGAAAGATTCGATTACGTCTGTTTCTTATTGAATCTAATAATCGTGACAATTAAACAGGACAGAGCTTCCATAGTATACGATCTTGAGAGAGCCATAAAAGCTGGGACTTAGCTAACTCTCCGAACTTGTATTAAATAAAAATAAAAGAAAAGTATAAGCGAAGTGAAAGTGACTAGTCATTTAATGGTCGATTGCTGATCACTTAAAATCGCGTGCTATTTGACCGCCATAAGTGCTTGTCATTCGCGCTGAAGTCATGGTTTCAAAAAAGGGCGAAGAGCCCTCTCACAGGACGCCTCTTCATTGAGGAAACGAGACGATACCAAAAACAAAGAGGGACAAGTCCCATAACAATAACGCATTCAAATGTCATTTCCTTCAATACGAGGGGCCTACCGGAAGCTGCTCAATGGCGGAAACTACCGAAACTCGAAAACTCTAGGAGATGCCAGTCGTAGAAATAATGTTGCTTTAGTTGTTCCATAAGTTCTTTCCATATAGTTAGAGAAGAATGTGTCATATACTACTTCCACTATAGCTTAGCAATGCCACAGAGATGTAATCAATAAGTGAATGCAGTCTAAAAATGGAAAATCATGTGTCCATCACTTCCATCCAAAAGTCTTATTATAGATGATGATGATGAAAATTTAGATTTCTCTTCATACAAACAATTATCCCCTAACATACATACAAACAAGGAAGAAAAAGTGGTGAGGCTCATGTAGTCTATTATATTACATGTTACCAAATTCGTCGTCTTTAACATTGGATAAATGCAAAAATAGCTCAAACATATTTTGTTTTTTTTGGTAGGCAGCCAAGATCATTAATCTAGTAAATAAGCATGTAAATATAAATGTGTTAGAGATAGTACATAGGGATGAATTTTTGGGATCACATCATCACTACATCTATGGGAAGCTATTCCTCTTTCGTTGCAATCATAGATGACTATAAAATAAAGTTGTGAGTTTACTTCATGAAAGATAAAGATGAAGTGTTCATTTATTCTTATCGTTTTAAGGCTATGGTGGAAGAGAAGAATAGAGAATATGCTCAAACATTTGGATGAGATAGATATGGAAAATATTTCTGTAATGATCTATGAGATTTTGAAATCCATGAAGTAAGTAGGTAGATCTCATGTAGGCATAGGCCATAAGGAATTGGTGTTTTTGAATGGAAGAACAACCCTATTGAAAACAAAAGATTAAGGATTTATGTTTAGGAACAATATGCAAAAAATTATTAGATTGAGGATATATTATATTAGAAAGGAAACTCTAGTTTTTAATGTACGAAAAGCTAAAAAAAGATATGTTTATAATTAAGAATCTTGAATTATCGAATATGAGATAAACTTGATGTTTTAAATAGGCACATCTTTTAGATGTGTAGAGAACAAAGCTTGATCCAAAAGCAAATATATATATTCTTTAGTTTCCTTGAAATAGAAAGATATACATTTTACAATTTATTCATGCACCAAGTAAGAATAGTGGATATGGAGTGTTTGGTGAGATCGGAAGTTCATATACAAATGTACAAGATGGATTCGACATTGCTCCAAGTGAAAATGTAAACTTTGAAAATGCAACTATAAAATAAGACGTTTTGAGTAGCCTAGATGTGTCACATAATAAAATCTTTTGTAGAAATTCATCACTTTGAAGACTTCTTTGTGTTTGAGTTCAAGGACTAGGGAAGTATGCAAACAACAAAAGCAGTAAGAAGAATCTTATAGCACAAATTTGAATGTACTTTGATTCAATATACAAAATTCAAGGTAAAAGCCTCCTAAAGAGCAAAGAGAAGTAACCTGGTAGTCCTAAATGTTTTCATAGAAAACACCATTGAAATATACCAAAAACTTCCTTTTCGGTGTAATGAACTAAAAAAGGGGATGGCACTTGTGTATGCTAAAGTGTTAACCAATGTCGTTAGTGTGTAAGCCGAAAGATTTGTGAAAATATTTCAACTTCTCAAGACATAGAGCCTTAGTAAAAAGGTCTACAACATTATTATATGCGCGCATGCTATGCCAAATATTTGTCTCAAATAGAGAGTCATGTCACGAGGAAGGAGATAAGGAAGAGAGCTCACACACTCTCACTCTCAAGAAGAAGCACCCACAGAGATTGAGGCAAAGAAGAAGGATTTCTTCTTCCATTATATAAGAAGGAATCACTACAAGGAATACGGGCGTATAGCGACGGTTAAGGCGACAGAATTTCGTCACTATAAAATTGCAACATGCATCGTAATTAGCGTCGCGCACGGACCGTCGATTAAATGACGAAGTGAACGACATTTTTTGCGACGGTTGGTGTGATGGGGTGCGACGCTTCCATACAGTGTCGCTAACACGACGCATTTAAAAGTGTCGCATAAGCGATGCTCTTTTACATCGCATAAGAGATGATCTTTTACATCGCATAAGCGACGCTCTTTTACGTCGCATAAGCGACGGCACTTTGCGGTCACATAAGCGACGCTAAAGCAAGTGACTTATGCGACGACGGGTAGCATCGTTTACACGACGGTCTGTTGACAGACATAAATTAATACATTGGAGGCTCTTCGATCCGCATTTTCACGCATCCGATGGAAGAGCTCTCCAACGTTCGCAATTGCACTGCGCTTACGAGCTGAAGCAAGTATATGCAGAATTGTTGTTTTGCCTAAGCTCTCTTTTATTGTCTCCCTCTGTCTCTGTTCCTCTCTTTCTACATCTTTCTCTCTTTGAATTCTCTCTCTCTCTCTCTATCTCTCTCTCTCTTTCTCTCTCTCTCTCTCTCTCTCTCTCTCTTTATTGCAGGTTATTCAAGAAGCTAACCAAGCAAAAGTATGGATAACTATTGTAAGTATTTTTATTAGATAGCATACTCACACTTATTGATATGCACTTATACACTTATACATGATGAAGATGCACTTTCACACATATACACATATACACATGCACATACACACACATATGTACACACAGATACATGTGCACATACACTTAGACATACACACATATACACATGCATATGCACAAACATTTCTACAACCACATAAAAAGATTTACATGCATGCATTATTGCATATATATATATATATATATATATATATATATATATATATATATATATATATACATACACACATTAACATATAGACATATGCACATCCACATGCATGCACATTCAAATGCATGCACATGGATGCAAATGGAAATGCATCCACATACACATGCATCCACATATACACATGCACACACACATGCACATACCTACATATACACATATACATGCACATACACACATATACACATAGAGTTATACATATACATGCATATACATATACACACACATGCACATGCACATACTCATACACACATATACACTTATACATGCACATGCACATACATATATATACACACACATACACATGCACATACATACATATACACACACATACATATACACTTAGGTACACACATATGAATGAATTATATAATTAAAGTATTAAAACACATATACACATGCACACACACATGCACATACACACATATACACATAGAGTTACACATATACATGCACATACGTATACACACACATACACATGCACATGCACATACTCATACACACATATACACTTACACATGCACATGCACATACATACATATACACACACATACACATGCACATACATACATATACACTTAAGTACACACATATGAATGAATTATATAATTAACGTATTAAAACACATGCTTAATATAAACAATAATAACAAACAGTAGAACAAAACTCTTCATTACTTAATACCATACACACAATTCAAAACATAACTGAAATGAAACATATATATATATATATATATATATATATATATATGTGTAAATACATATAATCCAATGTCATAATCAACTAAAATCCTAATCATCATCATCATGACCATCATCATCATCAGCAATCACTACAACAAAAAGGGGGGTGTAGCGACGCCGCCGAATCGGGAAAAAAACGAGAACCGTCGCTTATGCGACGAAGTCATCGCATAAGCGACGGTAGGAATTTCGGATTTTTTTTTTTGCCCGACCCTCGTCGCATAAGCGATGCTACTTAAAAAGCGTCGCTGGTTAGCGACGCATTTAACGACGTTGGCAAACTGCAGAGCATCGCATATGCGACGCTCTAGAATGTAAAAAAACAAATTTCAATTCTCCCGGCACATTTGTGCCGGGACTTGGACGCGAGGAAGAACAGAGAGACCGAGAGAGAGAGAGAGAGAGAGAGAGAGAGAGAGAGAGAGAGAGAGAGAGAGAGAGAGAAAGAGCGCACGCGAGAGGGAGAGAGAGAAGCAAGACCATTGACAGGTATGCGTACACACACACACTTACACACACATACATATGTACACACACATATACACACATAGACACACACACATACGCATAGACACACACACACATACACACAAATACACACACATAGACACACATACACAATGCATAATGCATACACATACACACATGCACACATAATGCATACACATGCACACACATATACACATGCACACACATATACATGCACACACATAATGATGCATTCACACACATACACATGCATACACACATAGACACACATATACACTTACACATCCAAACATACACACTCATAGACACACATTCATACACACACACATCCAAACATACACACTCATATACACACACACATACCCATAGACGCGCACACACATACACACACATAGACGCGCACACACATACACACACATATACACACACAGACACATACACACATAATGATGCATCCACACACATACACATGCATACACACATAGACACACATATACACACACACATATATGCATACACACACACACATAGAGAGAAATACACACACATACACATACATGCATACACATACACACATAAACACATACACACACATAGACACATACACACATAAACACATACACACTCATAGGTACACACACATACACATAGACACACACACATATAGTATATACACACACATGCACACATAGACACATACACACATACACATGCATACACACATAGACATGCATACACACATATACACACATATACACACACATATAGACACATATACACACACATACACACATAAACACACATATATGCATACACACACATAGAGAGACATACACACATAAACACATACATGCATACATTTGCATACATAATGCATATGCATATGCATATAATGTACATACATACTTACATGCATACATAATGCACATGCATAGATGCATACACACACACAGATACATACACACATAGACACATATACACACATGAACACATACATACTCATAGATACACACACATAAACATAGACACACACACATACACACATAATGATGCATACACACACATACAAATGCATACACACATACAGACACATGTACACACACATTCACACACATACACATACATGCATACATATTGCATATGCATATGCATACAAACATACTTACATGCATATGCATACACACACACACATATGCATACATACATACTTACATGCATATGCATACACATGCATATGCATATGCATACATAATGCATATGCATATGCATACATAATGCATATGCATATGCATACATACATACTTATATGCATACATAATGCACATGCTTACATACACTGTCATAATGTATACACACACACATACACACATAGACACATACACACACATACATATGCATACACACACATATGCATACATACATGCATACACATACACACACATAGATACATACATACGCATAAATACATACACACTCATAGACACACACACATACACATAGACACACACACATACACATATAGACACATACACATAATGATGCATACACACATACACATGCATACATAGACACACATAATGATGCATACACACACATACATATGCATACACACACATATGCATACATACATGCATACACATACACACATAGATACATACACACACAGATATATACATATACATAAACACATAGACACTCATAGACACACACACATACACATAGACAACACACACATATACCTACACACATACACACATAGACACATACACACATAATGATGCATACACACACATACACATGCATCCACACACATATGCATACATATATGCATACACATACACACATAGACACATGCACACACATAGATACATACACACACATAGATACATACACACACATACACATGCATACACACATACAAACACATATACACACACACATACACACATAGACACATACACACGTAATGATGCCTACACACATACACATGCATACATAGACACACATAATGATGCATACACACACATACATATGCATACACACACATATGCATACATACATGCATACACATACACACATAGACACATACACACACATAGATACATACACACACATACACATGCATACACACATACAAACACATATACACACACACATACACACATAGAAACATACACACGTAATGATGCATACACACATACACATGCATACATAGACACACATAATGATGCATACACGCACATATGCATACATACATGCATACACATACACACATAGACACATACACACACATAGATACATACATATACATTAACACATACACACTCATAGACACACACACATACACATAGACAACACACACATATACATACACACATACACACATAGACACATACACACATAATGATGCATACACACACATACACATGCATACACACATATATGCATACATACATGCATACACATATGCACATAGACACATACACACACATAGATACATACATACACATAAACACATACACACTCATAGACACACACACATACACATAGACACACACACACATACACACACACAAACACACATAGACACTTACACACATAATGATGCATACACACACATACCCATGCATACACACACATACACGTATATATATTGATTTCTAAACATTTTGTTTTATATGTTAGGTATTATAGATCCCAGTAGAGAGAGAAAGGCGAAACTCACTCTCATAAAAAGTCTTATGAGAGCAAGAGTTCCGTCAGATACTCTAGGGGCCATAATGCGAGACTACGCAGAGATGTCTGATGAGGAGCTCGATTATACGATCCAGATGCTTACGTGATCAGACGAGGGCTCTTCTGCGGCTCCACACGCAGGAAGAGAGCTATCTGCTCATAGGTATGTTTTTTTTCATAAACTTTTTTAATGATATTATAGCACATATTTTTATTTATTTCTATCTATCTATTTTCAGGACACCTATACCACCTCCAGCACGTGATAGCAGAGCAGAGACGTTGCCTATGAGGACATGCATAGGCACGTTAGGACTAGAGTGTGACATAGAGCCAGAGGGGAATATTGTATACATAGGAAATGGATTGGAGTTCAAGAGGAGAATGCGCGCACTATGCGACTCTTACCTGCGCTTTATCCACTTACCGTGGAAGTAAGTAAAAGTTTTACATATAAATTGAAATATATATCTTAAGTTTTATTTATATTATGTTTTTTATTTTTGTAGTGAGCATGATGAGAGGGATAAAAAGTAGGTGCTCAGTTCACTTGAGACGGAGTTTGGGACAGGGTGGTCTCTTAAATGGTGTTTAAAAGAGATGCGGACACTTATGGCGCATCGTCGTGACAATGCACGGTATGTATGTATATGAGAGAGAGAGAGAGAGAGAGAGAACACTAATCTCGATATTAGGGTTTTGAAATCCCTAATTTAAAAACTCTAATTCAACCTTTTAGCCGTATGTTTGAAGTATATGTACACCTCCGACGTCGTACTAGAGAGATGTCTCTCCTCCCAACCTTATGCCTCTATATATAGCTACTCGAATCAACGAGGATCATAATATATGTAAAGATATATACACATCATGTAGATAGGATACATAAATATAAAATGGAGTAGATATATTATGCATCACACATACATGCCTAAATGCACACATAAATATATATATTCATACTAACATATTTACATGTACATATTTACACATACATGTACATGCCTACATGCACACATAAACATATATATACATGCATACATATTTACATGTACATATTTACACATAGACACATATACATATATACATGTACACAATTATAAACACTTGCATATATTACGTACATGAATACATGAATATTTTACATAAATGCATATGCATATATACACATATGCATATTTAACACATGTATACATATATCACACACATGCAAACACATACATATACATGAAATACATATATATGCATACTAATATATGTATACATATAATACAAATGAATACACACACATATGCATACATACATGATAAACATTACTCCTCGAAGATAAAGCTATATATAAAATAATTAGGCATACCCCCGACCTTCATGTTCTAACTTAGAAGAACATGATTTCATCTCTCTAGTAGGATTCATTGTTATTCAAGTTAATAAAAAAAACCTATTATCTGATATCATACATGCATAAAGTTACTATCTAATCTGCTCATATGTTTTCAGTATTGCCATCATTTTGGTAAGACATCAATATAGTCTCATCTTCATTATCCTTATTGATTTCATTTATTTCTTCTATTGTTAAATCTATGTTCTCATGAATCACATCATCTATTGGTGGATTAATATCTATATCTGGTAATTCCTCTTCCTCATCAGTAGAATCAGCATGTAGAGAATTATCCTCTTCATCAAAAAGATTAGTATCATTATCACGTATAATGAGTCTAATTTCTATTCGAGATGTTGATGTATCAGTATCTGATGCTGAATCATCAAGAGGACTTTCTTCAATCTCTCTAACAATAAACTGTTCAAACAATGACCTACCTCTAGGTTGCACATGAATGACTTGCCACCAAGGATGAGCATTTGGGTTTTTATATAAAAATGCTTGTTCAATATGCCTAGGAAGAATATATGGTTCTTTAGTAGATCGCATTACCTTGGAAGAATCAATTGCCCAAAACCCAGATAATTCCTTTCTTATTGTAGAATTACTACCTTTATACTCCGCTCGATACCAGTCAACCTTCAAAATGACCTATCAAAATATATAACAACAAAAACGTCCCATTATTAGGTGCTTAAAAAAATAATTAACTCTAATAAAAATATATATACTTTTTTCTACCTGTTTGAATGTACGAAATGAAATTTCGTAGATACCAACAATAGTTCCTACGTAACCAAGTTCGCTATCTTATAAGGTTCGTGTCTTTTGAGCTAGCATGTGATAGTTGCTTGAAACAAGCAACAATACTAGAATCCTCTGTTTTAGGGAAAGAATCAATGGCTTTGATTCTAATATGCTATCCAAAAGCCCACATATTAGTGAACATTCGAGCCTGCAAAATAAATTCAATTAGTAAATAGAAACTAACATACATATATGAAAAAAAATATATATATATTTTAATAAAATTACCTTTTGTTCACAACCTATCATTAACTATCTTTGCTCATCTGAGATTTCTTCATTATTTGCGTTGGCACGTTGCAAACGACTATATAGCCAATCCGTGAAAGAAGGTATATCTGTAATCTCATTATTATCCAGATTACGTCTAGATCTTTTGTTTTTTCGCCTTTTACTTTGGAGACTTTGAAGTTCCTCGTACTCGCTAAGGAATGCTTGCATGCATTCGCTATTATATGCTACAAAAGTAGAAACATCATTTTTTTCTTGAAATGTAATTTAGAATGGAACCCCCTTACCTGATAATACCTCATCTGTTATTTTTGAAGAAGACTCGTTGGTCCATGCACGTGGAGCTTCTTCATGAACCCTTTCAAGGTACTCACTAACGTAATACATGCACTCTTCAAGCATCCAACCCTTTGCCATGGATCCTTCTGGTTTTGCTCTTTGTCGCACGTAACCTTTTAGTATTCCTATAAATCGCTCGACCCAAAACATCCATCGAGTGTTGACAACACCAGCAATCTCTATCTCATCTACAAGATGGACTAGTAAATGAACTTGAATATCAAAAAATGAAGTAGGAAGCTCTTTTTCCATCAAACATAGTAGCTCTTTGCATTCACGTTTTTTTTGTGGGATCGAATTTTTATTGACCTCTTTGGATGTAATCCACCTATAAAAATCATAAAAACAATTGTAAAGAAGTTAATTAAAAAATAAAAGATATCCAATATTCATACATATTAAATATAAAAGTATCATAATTACCTTATAAGTGATCCAAGACGATAGATCACATCTCGTACTCCTTTCATTGTACATCCATCGATAACCAAAGGTAAAATATGTTTCAAAAAGTTATGCCAGTCATGGGTCTTTAACCCAGATAAGCTCTTATCATCCATAGTAAACATGTTTTGAAACGATGCTCCATATCCTGTAGGAGTCTTGATCAATTGAATTCTATTGTTGATAGTCTGTATCTCTT
Organism: Ceratopteris richardii; assembly: GCA_020310875.1. Taxonomy (NCBI): domain Eukaryota; kingdom Viridiplantae; phylum Streptophyta; class Polypodiopsida; order Polypodiales; family Pteridaceae; genus Ceratopteris; species Ceratopteris richardii. The sequence goes on along the minus strand of CM035419.1, from coordinate 82,282,483 downwards.
TTGTTGTAAGTACCCAAGGAGCAGATGCATAAGTCGTTTCTTATCGATGTCTATCAAAAACTGGCCATAACTTTGGTTTGGATTTTTGATCTTTCAAATCATTCCTTGATGCTGTGGTATCTTTTAGTCCAAGAAGATGCTGCCATAGTGAATAACCAATATTTTTGAATATATGCATAGGATCAAGAAGATGACATACTTTTAACTCTTTCCATTACTCCAAAGAATACCATATTGATATGTTCTCTACGAGTGCCAATTTCCCTTTACCTCTGTTCACATACTCATTATCTGAATCATCACTGAAGATTTCTGCTTCTGGATCTATCAGAGGTCCCTCTGTCCATTTTTTATACCAATCCATAGGCGTCATAGGTTTTGGATACTGGTCTGTTTCGAGCTTTCCATTAAAATGTATCGCTTCTCTTTTAGATCTTAATGGATGATCATCAGACAAGAATCGTCGATGTCGAAGATAAATATTTTTGTTGAGATTCTTACTATAGATTGATCTCAACCAATAACCACAATATGGACAAGCTTTATAACCCTTAGTAGATATTCCTGCATCATGGAAAATGATAAAAATATAATTAGATTAAATCATATTTATTTACATGCATATTGAATAAAAAAATTACATCAATACCTAAACAAACGCCATATCCAGGAAAATCGTGAATAGTCCGAGCCACAATACCACGAATCGTAATATGTCTTTCATTGATGCTTTTCGATACATCAATGACATTTATACCTCTCCATAACTCTTGAAGATCGTCAATGAGAGGAGCAAGATATACATTCATATCTTTAACTTGTCTTTTGCCTAGGATTAAAAGTGAAAGCATTAAATGTTTCTTTTTAATGCTAAGATATGGCGGAAGATTGTAGTTTATGACTACCACTGGCCATGTTCACCATTTAGTGGATTTCATGGAGAATGGATTAACCCCATCTAATGCAACTCCTAACTTTAGATTCTGTGGATTTTGTGCAAAATCAGGCCATGTAGAATATATATGCTGAAAAGCAACACTATCATGAGGAATTCTGATTATTCCATCAGTACTTTTGTGATCATGTCCCCAAGTTAAAAGCTTTGATAACTCGGGGCTTTGAAACATATGTCTAATCCGTGGAGCCAATGGAAAATGTCTCAATACCTTTTTCGGGATTTTAACTCCTTCACCCTTATATCGAGGAGATTGACATTTGGGACATGTCAAAGAGTCTACATATTCACCTCTATATAAAATACAATCGTTAGGACATGCATGTATACATTGATAATCTATACCAAGATTGTTGATTATCTTCTTCATTTCATCATGTGAGGTAGGAAGAATATTCTGACTCGGTAAAAACTTTTCAGATAATAACCTATAAGTTTATCAAAAAAAGATATATTAAAAAAGGTAAATAAATATATATACATATATACATGCAGGTTTTTATTCTTACTTTAGATAAGGTAAGAACAAGAACTTGAATTGAATAGATACTTTTTGTCCGCGCATCTTTTAAAACTATTAACGCATCTTTCAAAATATTTACGCAAAACAATCGTATCCTGTCAACTCACACATATGTTCATATAATGGTGACCTGGATGAATCGCATGCACAGAGGTTACTCAAGATAGAGCAGGATTTCTTGGGTATGCAGTAAACCTCTTGCATGTCAATGATGAGCATCTGAACTTTAGGATACAAAGTGGACTACTCCATTATAACCAGATTGCTGTCTCTTGAGTAACCTCTGTGCATGCGACTCATCCAGGTCACCATTGCGAATATTTGGAAAGATGCATTAATAGTTTTAAAAGATGCGCGGACAAAAAGTTTCCATTCAATTAAATTTCTTGTTCTTACCTTATCTAAAGTAAGAATAAAAACTTGCATATATATATATATATATATATATATATATATATATATATATATATATATATATATATATATATATATATATATATATATATATATATATTTATGCATATATATATATTTATTTATGCATATATATATATATATATATATATATATATATATATATATATATATATATATATATATATATATATATATAAATAGTTAGAAAATTGAAATTTATACCTTAATAGTGTCGAAACAGATACATTACTCCATCCAAAACGATTTTGAAGGTTGAGAATAATTAAGCTCGCATTTAGTCGTGTCAAACGACTTCCTTCATATACATGCTTTAGACATTCCTCTCGAAGATATTTCTCATTTTTAGAAATATACATGCTCTCACTGTCATTTTGATACCAATCCTCAATAAAATCTGCCATGCCATCATCTTCATCATTGTCACACAAATCTTGTACTTTATCATCTTTTGAATATAGATCTTTCAACTTTGCATATTGCACAGGCTTAGTTTTGCGTAGCCTCCTCATGGAAGCTTCTGATAAATGAGGTCTTACTGGTAATTGTGAATGTTGTGGACGAATATCATCAACATCATACATTGGAATCTACACATATAAATAAAACTCATTAGTATTCCATAAATGAATAAAACTTGAACTTCAAATATAAAATTAAGTATATAACTTATTAAATATGGATAAAAAAATTTTATTCTCTCTAGCTAAAAGGTGCTCTTGGAGGTCTACGCCATCCATAATTCACTAATAGTTCATCACCAACATGTAATGTAGTAATAACATTGACAACTATGTATCTTGATACATCTTTACTCATGTATGGTGATTCATGACTATTTTCACGCTCCTCAAATGTGCAATTAGTCCTTGAACTATTATGTAACCCTCAACTACTATTTATTAAACCTGCTATATTTCCATGTGTGTAAGGTCTTCCATCAATATATAATCTTTCATTTTCTGCATTTAAGATCCTTCTACTAGTAAGGGATGCTGCGTTCAAGCATATTCCATAAGTACTCATGCTTTGAACATAACGTGCAAGTCGATGCCAATCTCCCCATCCATATATAGGACCACAAAATGACATAAGAGTGACTTCAGAGTTCGGAGGCACATACAAATCCTCTACAATAAAGAGACCACGACCAGCATTAGTAATAGTGGATGGAGCAATCATATAGCAATTACCCCAAAAGTTGAAAACCTCTCCATCTAAAGGAAGTGATCCTCTATTCCATCCTCCATATCTTCTTCTATCATATGTTTGTACTAAAGAACGATCACGAGCTGGCAATGGATAATCTCCAGCCGTTTCATTCTCTAAACCAGGAGGTAGAGGATTTCTAGAATCCTCTGCTTGTAATTGATGAACAGCAAGTCCATGACATGTACGAGGTATATTAACATTATGAGAAAAATCATCATCATCATCATCTAGAAAGTATTCCTGTATATCAATAATAACTTGATTTTATACATGGTTTTTAAATAAAATAATGACATTAATATATATAGAAAATACGTACCCAAGCATTATCACGTTGACTAGGTGATGGTGCATGCTCAAAAGTACCATACTCTGCCTCATGCTGAATACATTCCAATCGTGGTCTTCGATACATGCCATAACAAGAGTTACACCAACATATAATATGCTCTTGATAGTAAAATTCATCATAATTCCTATCGGAGGACACATGTGAAGTTGTTGCATGGGTAGGAGGTGGTGGAGTACCCTCTCATTGATCAGAATCTGCACATTATAAGAAACATAAAAAATAATATAAGTTATGTATCCATCAAATATAGTTAAAATTAAATATTTCATATACTTACAGTATAAAGTCGTTGCACGATGAGGAGACGGTGGTGGAGTTCCATCTGATTGATCAGAATCTACAAATAATGGTATTTGATATTCATAATTTGATTATCTACATAAATAAAAAATTCACATATACATATTTACACATACACACATATTCACATATACACATTTATACATACACACATATTCACATATACACAACTACATATTATTGTGGGATAAATGCATGTATTTTGTATGAATGAATGTATATGCATGCATGTGTGTGTACGTATATATGTCGATATGTACATGTGTGTTTATTTTATATTTATGTATATGTGTATATATATACATATATGCATGCATATATATTTGCATGTATATGTGTATGTAGGTATGTGTATCTGTATGTGTATGTGTGTGTATATATGTGTATGTATTCTGACTTTTTTTTCTGTTTGAGATTAAATTAACAAGAGATATTGTATGGTCGAAAAAAAGAAGAGGCGAGCTAACATACCACCTGAGTCGTGGCAGTTTTTTCGTAGACAGCTACGTCTTCAGGAGTCATTTCCTCAACAGAAGGTACACAAATTAATAGTAATTTTTCTACATTTAATTTATGTATTTTTTTTTCTTGAATAAACAGGCTGCTGCAAAGAGTGGAGTCGGGCCACACATCACACTTAGGCCAAATGGGCCATAATGGTTTTGTAGCTACGTTTGTAAGTATATGTGTTATTGTGAGTATATTTTTTATTTTAGTTAAAATGCAAGCAACTAATGTTTTTTATTTGTTTCATTGCAGCGAAAGGATTATGGCCGATATCCTACGAAACAGGAGATCGAGTATGCTACACATTTTGGATATCGGCGTTTGGGCGAGTATATACAAGATCATCCTGATGCCTTTGTGAGTACTTTTAAATTTTATATAATTATTTTGTTGTTATGAATGTTTTAATTATTTTATTGATTTATGTTTGTTATATGTAATACAGGAGTATTATGGGGAGACAAATATGGATGAGGTGGAGAGACAAACACAGGAGGGATGATCTCGATCGTCACAGGGTGATCATGACGATGAGGATGAGGAAGATCAGGATGATCATGATATTGCTGATGATGATGATGATCATGATGATGATGATTAGGATTTTAGTTGATTATGACATTGGATTATATGTATTTACATTGATATATATATATATATATATATATATATATATATATTATCTATATATTTTTCATTTCAGTTATGTTTTGAATTGTGTGTTTTGTATTAAGTAATGAAGAGTTTTGTTCTATTGATTGTTATTATTGTTTATATTAAGCATGTGTTTTAATACTTTAATTATATAATTCATTCATATGTGTGTACCTAAGTGTATATGTATGTGTGTGTATATGTATATATGTGCATGTGTATGTGTGTGTATATGTATGTATGTGCATGTGCATGTATAAGTGTATATGTGTGTATGAGTGTGTGCATGTGCATGTGTATGTGTGTATATGTATATGCATGTATATGTATAACTCTATGTGTATGTGTGTGTATGTGCATGTATATGTGTATATGTAGGTATGTGCATGTGTGTGTGCATGTGTGTATGTGTTTTAATACTTTAATTATATAATTCATTCATATGTGTGTACCTAAGTGTATATGTATGTGTGTGTATATGTATGTGTGTGTATATGTATATGCATGTATATGTATAACTCTATGTCTATGTGTGTGTATGTGCATGTATATGTGTATATGTAGGTATGTGCATGTGTGTGTGCATGTGTATATGTGTTTTAATACTTTAATTATATAATTCATTCATATGTGTGTACCTAAGTGTATATGTATGTGTGTGTATATATATGTATGTGCATGTGTATGTGTGTGTATATGTATGTATGTGCATGTGCGTGTATAAGTGTATATGTGTGTATGAGTATGTGCATGTGCATGTGTATGTGTGTGTATATGTATATGCATGTATATGTATAACTCTATGTGTATTTGTGTGTATGTGCATGTATATGTGTATATGTAGGTATGTGCATGTGTGTGTGCATGTGTATATGTGTTTTAATACTTTAATTATATAATTCATTCATATATGTGTACCTAAGTGTATATGTATGTGTGTGTATATATATGTATGTGCATGTGTATGTGTGTGTATATGTATGTATGTGCATGTGCATGTATAAGTGTATATGTGTGTATGAGTATGTGCATGTGCATGTGTATGTGTGTGTATATGTATATGCAGGTATATGTATAACTCTATGTGTATGTGTGTGTATGTGCATGTATATGTGTATATGTAGGTATGTGCATGTGTATATGTATGTGTATATGTGTTTTAATACTTTAATTATATAATTCATTCATATGTGTGTACCTAAGTGTATATGTATGTGTGTGTATATGTATGTATGTGCATGTGTATGTGTGCGTATATGTATGTATATGCATGTGCATGTATAAGTGTATATGTATGTATCAATATGTGCATGTTCTTGTGTATGTGTGTGTATATGTATAACTCTATGTGTATGTGTGTGTATGTGCATGTATATGTGTATATGTAGGTGTATGCATGTGTGTGTGCATCTTCATCATGTATAAGTGTATGAGTGCATATCAATAAGTGTGAGTATGGTATGTAATGAAAATAACACAATTCAAATGATGTACAAATAATAGAAATTGTACTTACAATTGTTAGCCATAGTTTTTGCTTGGTTAGCTTCTTGAATAACCTGCAATAAAGAGAGAAAGAAAAGAGAGAGACAGAGAGAGAGAGAGAGAGACAGAGAGAGAGAGAGAGAGAGAGATCTAGAGAGAGAGAGAGATCTAGAGAGAGAGAGAGATCTAGAGAGAGAGAGAATTCAAAGAGAGAAAGATGTAGAAAGAGAGAAACAAAGACAGAGGGAGACAATAACAGAGAGCTTAAGCAAAACAACAATTCTGCATATACTTGATCGAGCTCGTAAGCGCAGCGCAATTGGGAACGTTGGAGAGCTCTTCCATCGGATGCGTGAAAATGCCGATTGCAGAGCCTCCAACGTTTTAATTTTTGTCCGTCAACAGATGGTCACGTAAGCGATGCTATTCGTCATCGTATAAGCGACATTTCTTTAGCATCGCTTATGCGACGGTTTGCATCGTCACTTATGCGACGCAAAAAAGCGTCGCTTAAGCGACGCCTTTAACAAGCATCGTTTAAGCGACGTTGTACGGGAGCGTCACAATCCAAGTCGCAAATACCGTCGTTTTTTGCGTCGTGTAATCGACGGTCCGCACCCGACGCTAATTCCGATGCAAGTTACAATTTTATAGTGACGAAATTCTGTCTCCTTAACCGTCGCTATACGCCCGTATTCCTTGTAGTGAATATCATGATCATCCTGATCTTCCTCATCCTCATCGTCATGATCACCCTGTGACGATCGAGATCGTCCCTCCTATGTCTGTCTCTCCACCTCATCCATATTTGTCTCTCCATAATACTCCTGTATTACATATAACAAACATAAATAAATAAAACAATTAAACCATTCATAAAAACAAAATAGTTATATAAAATTTAAAAATACTCACAAAGTCATCAGGATGATCTTGCATATACTCACTCAAATGCCGATATTCAAAATGTATAGCATACTCGATCTCATCTTTCGTAGGATATCGGCCATAATCCTTCCGCTGCAATGAAACAAATAAAAAACATTAGTTACTTGCATTTTAACTAAAATAAAAAATATACTCACAATAACACATATACTTACAAATGTAGCTAAAAAACCATTATGGCCCATTTGGCCTAGGTGCGATGTGTGGCCCGACTCCACTCTCTTCTTTGCAGCAGCATGTTTATTCAAGAAAAAAAATACATAAATTAAATATAAAAATTTACTAAAATATACAAAAAATATAAATATAAACTATTAATTTGTGTACCTTTTGCTGAGGAAATGACTCCTGAAGACGTAGCTGTCTACGAAAAAACTGCCACAACTCAGGTGGTATGTTAGCTTGCCTCTTATTTTTTTCGACCATACAATATCTCATGTTAATTTAATCTCAAACCAAAAAAAAAAAATCAAAATACATGCACATATATACACACACATACACATACACATATCCACATACACATATACATGAAAATATATACGCATATATATATATATATATATATATATATATATATATATATATATATATATATATATATATATATATATATATATATATATATATATATATATATATATATGTATACATATACACATATACATACATATAACATAAACACATATATAGATATCCATATATATACGTACACACACATGCATGCATTAACACTCATTCATACAAAATACATGCATTTATCCCACAATAATGTGTAGTGTATATGTGAATATATGTGTATGTATAAATGTGTATATGTGAATATGTGTGTATGTGTAACTATATATATGTGAATTTTTTGTGTATGTAGATAATCAGATTATTAATATCAAAGACCATTATTTGTAGATTCTGATCAATCTAATGGAACTCCACCACCATCTCCTCATCGTGCAACGACTTTATACTGTAAGGATATCAAACATTTAATTTTAAATATATTTGATGGATACATAACTTTTTTTTTTGTTTCTTATTATGTGCAGATTCTGATCAATCAGAGGGTACTCCACCACCTCCTACCCATGCAACGACTTCACATGTGTCCTCCGATAGGAATTATGATGAATTTTACTATGAAGAGCATATTATATGTTGGTATAACTCTTCTTATGGCACGTATCAAAGACCACGATTGGAATGTATTGAACATGAGGCAGAGTATGGTACTTTTGAGCGTGCACCATCACCTAGTCAACGTGATAATGCTTGGGTATGTATTATATATATATATTAATGTCATTATTTTATTTAAAAACCATATATAAAATCAAATTATTGTTGATATACAGGAATACTTGCTCGATGATGATGAAGATGATAATTTTTCTCATAATGTTAATATACCTCGTACACGTCATGGACTTGTTGTTCATCAATTACAAGCAGAGGTTTCTAGAAATCCTCTACCTCCTGGTTTAGAGAATGAAACGGCTGGAGATTATCCATTTGCCAGCTCGTGATCGTTCTTTAGTACAAACATATGATAGAGGAAGATATGGAGGATGGAATAGAGGACCACTTCCTTTAGATGGAGAGGTTTTCAACTTTTGGGGTAATCTCTATTTGTTTGCTCCATCCACTATTACTAATGCTGGTCGTGGTCTCTTTATTGTAGAGGATTTGTATGTGCCTCCGAACTCTGAAGTCACTCTTATGTCATTTTGTGGTCCTATATATGGATGGGGAGATTGGCATCCACTTTCACGTTATGTTCAAAGCATGAGTACTTATGGAATATGCTTGAATGCAGCATCCCTTACTAGTAGAAGGATTTTACATGCAGAAAATGAGAGATTATGTATTGATGGAAAACCTTACACACATGGAAATACTAGTACAAGGATTTTACATGCAGAAAATGAGAGATTATGTATTGATGGAAAACCTTACACACATGGAAATATAGCAGGTTTAATAAATAGTAGTCGAGGATTACATAATAGTTCAAGGACTAATTGCACATTTGAGGAGCGTGAAAATAGTCATGAATCACCATACATGAGTAGAGATATATCAAGATACATAGTTGTCAATGCTATTACTACATTACATGCTGGTGATGAACTATTAGTGAATTATGGATGGCGTAGACCTCCAAGAGCACCTTTTAGCTAGAGAGAATAAAACTTTCTTTATCCATATTTATTAAGTTATATACTTAATTTTTTATTTAAAGTTTAATTTTTATTCATTTATGGAATACTAATGAATTTTATTTATATGTGTAGATTCCAACGTATGATGTTGATGATATTCCTCCACAGCATTCACAATTATGAGTAAGACCTCATTTATCAGAAGCTTCCATGAGGAGGCTACGCAAAACTAATCCTGTGCAATATGCAAAGTTGAAAGATAGATATTCAAAAGACGATAATGTTGGGAAAGATGGATGGATGATCCAAGAGACTGAGTAGGTACTGTTAAACATGCTTTGTACCAGCCCTCTTTAGCTTCAGACTTGCTTAGTAGACCTCCTTAGCTTTCTATTGACACCAAAGCATAGCCTATGTCCTTTGGAAATGATAGGTGCAATGATTGAATCAAAACAGATTACTTTGGAAGTCACAAACTCAAGAAAACCTTCTATTTATGTCTTGACACCTCCTCAATGTTTTGCTCAATGTGACGAGCACAGTAGCAATTCCTAAAATTCCTTCTAGGGGTATTCAATTAGCTTAGTAAGCTACTATTTGCAAGTGGAATGGTGTAAAATGACAAACTATACTCAGAGAAATTAATTTAGCAAGATGAGCTATACCCCCGACTTTTTAGGACTATAGCAGAAATAGACTAGTGAGCACCTCGACAATGATTTATCTGAATCTGCTAAATGAAATATCTTCAATTTTTGAGAGCGTGTAGTATACTTCAAGATGAATCCAAGAAGCTTTGAATCAATGAATTTGGAGTAGTATTGACCGAGATATGCCCTTGACACATTGACAGACTTTTGAGTAGACTAGCAGAGAACACAAAGATGAATGATGTAAATGTATCTATTGATTAACACTTGTGTACAATCCCATTGGCATGTCTAGAATTTCCAAATGGTGTAGAGAGGTGTAGGCTATGATGTAGTCCTTACACACACTCAAACTCAGTAGAGTAAGCCTCGGGAATGAAGAGATCTACCCGCGACTTTTCCAAGTACATTTTTATAGGATATGTGTAAAACTTTGAATTCGAATTCAAATTTTGGCTCCCTATGATCAAGGTCCTAAAAGGTTGGAGGTATTCTCTCAATCAAATAGGCTACTTTTTCCACGACTCACTTTGGTAGGTGATTACAAAAGATTCCAAGTCATTTTGACTTTACAAATGAGATAATGTGGTAATTCACCACTAGCATATGTTCCTATGGTTCTTCATGTATGTAGAGTCTTCATGATAACTTCCAAGCCAAATGTGTAGGCTTGTGAGTTACACCAACAGCTCCTCCTCAAGCCAAACAGTTTGGCTTAAGTCTTCATCTTCATTCTTCAAGTATGTCCTACAATCCAATCATAGATTTGAATCTCCAAAGTTTTGTTCCATCCAAAGCTTTAGTCATTAAGTCTGCACATTGCATGTTGGTTGAGACATAGGTCAACTCAATATCTTTGCTTAGCAACTTCTCCCTCACATAAAGATAATGAACTTCTATGTGTTTGGTCTTGCTATGATAAAAGGATTAGCTGCAAGGTGAAGAGAACTTGTATTATCTCCAAAGATAATTGGAGGCCTAGTATATAAGCCCAATTCTATGTACAAAAGCTTAATCCAAATTGCTTCTTGAGTGGCATTAGCTAGCCCTCTATACTCTTCTTTTGTAGAGGATAATGCCATAGTTGGTTGCTTCTTTGCAGACCATGAAATTGGTTTGTCACCTGCAAAAGAAATGTATCCTGAAGTGCTTCTCCTATCATCCTTGCAACCTGCCCAATCTGCATCTGAATAGACTTTTTATGTCAATATCTGAGGTGTAAGAAAAATACAAACCAGGGTTCTGTGTACCCTTGAGATACTTTAAGATTCTCTTAGCAGCCTCTAAGTGAGGTTTCCTTGGTTTGTGCATGAATTGACTTAGCACACTAACTCCATATGCAATATCAATTCTAGTTAGGGTGGCATAGTTCAAGCTACCCACCATACTTTGATAACCTGTAATGTCTTGGACTTCATCACCTTCATGGGCATTTAGCTTTAGGTTCACCTCCATTGGAGTACTTGCTGTTTTGGCATCCTGCAATTGAAACTTCTTCAACATATCTTGTACATACTTCTTCTGAGTAATGTATATTCCTGAATTAGTATAAACTAATTCAAGTCCCAAAAAATACTTCAATAATCCAAGATCATTGATCTTGAACTCCTTCATCATCTGGCTTTTGATGCTTCTGATTCCATTGACATCATTGCTTGTAATGATGATGTCATCAACATAAACACAAAGATAAATTACCTCTGATTTACTTCTCTTGATGAATAGAGAAGTATCTGCCTTGCTCATGATAAATCCTTGGTCTTGGAGGTATGTAGTTAACCTGTATTTCCATGCCCTAGGTGCCTCCTTCAATCCATATAAAGCTTTCTTTAATTTGCAAACATAAGTTACCTTCTTAGGGTCTTCATAGCCAGGGGGTTGTGACATATAAACCTCTTCTGAAATCCATCCATTCAAGAAAGCATTCTTGACATCCAATTGGTACATGTTCCAATTCTTTGATGCAGCCACACTAACCAACACTCTGATTGTTGGCATCTTGGTCACTGGAGAAAATGTCTCTTCATAGTCAATGCCTTGGGTTTGTGCAAAACCCTTGGCTACCAAAACATGGCTTTGTATCTATTTATTGTACCATCAGAATTTCTTTTAAGCTTATAGATCCATCTCGATCCTATTACCTTCATTGAGTCCTTCTTAGGTACTAACTCCCATGTGTCACTCTCCTTGAGTGCTTCAATATCCTCGTCCATAGATTCTTTCCATTCTGATTTGGTGATTGCTTCTTCATATGAACCTAGCTCTTCATTTGACAAATCCTTTGCAAGATAAACTGAATGTTTAGTAACAAGAGATGTATCATACCCATATCTGATAGGTTTTTCGCTTTCTCTCTGAGATCTCTTGATTGATTGACTTGAAGATTCAGGTATGTCTTCAAGCTTCTTCATCTTCATTTTGCATTTGGACTTCCATGCCTTGAACTCTTCAAGGTTGATAGTATCTTCATCATCTGAACTTGAGTCCATTCTGAGTAGGTTCCTCCTTTGTAAGTTTTGGAAATTCTTCTTCCAAATCATAGGGTAGTTTAACCTTCCTGCATTCATTCTCCTACCAAGAATCATTCTCATCAAAGATCACATCTCTGCTTACCATAAATCCCTTATTGGTAGGGTTATAAAACCTGTAACCTTTTTGATTTAAATCATATCCAATGAAAATGCATTTTTCAGCCTTTGGATCTAGCTTACCTCTTACTTGAGAAGGACTGTGTACATATGCTACACATCCAAAAATTTTGCAATGGTCTAATGATGGTCTCTTACCATGCCAAGCTTCATAGGGTGTCATACCATCAAGTGACTTCGATGGTAACCTGTTTATGAGATAGGTGGCGGTAGAGACACTCTCTGCCCATAGATAGTTAGGCAACTTCTTCTCATTAGGCATAGATCTAGCTGTCTCAACAATTAACCTATTTCTTCTTTCAGCTACCCCATTCTGTTCATGAGAGTACCTTGTGGTTATTTCCCTTTTGATGCCTTTGTCCTGCAAGAATTCCTCAAATTAATTGCAGAAGTACTCACTTCCTCCATCTGACCTTAGCCTCTTCAAATTTCTTCCTGTCTGATTTTCAACTAGTGCAAGATATTTTTTAAAGCAATTAAATACCTCATCCTTGTGCTTCATGAAATATAATACAGTCCATCTGCTATAATCATCAATAAAAGACACATAGTACCTTGAACCTAAGACTGAGGGGTCTTTCCTAGGTCCCCATACATCTGTGTGTACAAGCTCTAGATAATCTTCATGCATATATCCTTTTCTTGAGAAGGGTAACCTATGAGACTTACCAAATTGACAAGCACCACACTTGTAAATCATATGTTGCTTGGATACATTAGGTATCCCAAGCACACATTGGTCCCTGCACATTTGCTTCAAGGTTCTTTCTCCTATATGTCCTAGCCTTTTGTGCCAAATCTCAAGCTCTGAAAGTGTCTGATCCTTATAACTGTATAGTGCAATATTTTTTGTATCTTCGAACTCAAAAGTGAAAAGTCTACCTTTAGCTATCTTTTTGAATCCATGTCTTGGGTCCTCCACAAATGCTCCATATTGATTGAATCTGACCTGCAAACCTTTCTCCACAATCTGACCAACACTCATTAAGTTCTTTGTAATGGTTGGTACATAGAGTACCCTGCTTAACAAATTCTGATTACCATCATAAGTTTTAACATTACCAACTTTAACCACTGAATGTTTTGTATCATCACCTGTTTGGACTTGATGTTTACCTTTTGGTTCCTCAAGATTAGAGAGTAGTGCCACATTACCAGCCACATGATTTGAACACCCTGAATCAATATAAAATAAGTGATCATCATTTGTACCTGACTTTGAAGTCATGTTCATGATCAAGAGAGAGTCATCCTGCTCCTCTATGTAGTTGTTGTAGTCCTTGCTGTTTCTGAATCCTCCTTGGTAGTTGCCATTGTAATTATTGTTGTAGTTGTTGTTGTAATACTTGTTGTGGTCTTTGTGATGGTTGAACCTTCCTCTTGACTGTGAGTATCCACCTCTTTGGTAGCCTCTTCCTCTCAGATTTTTGTAATTCCTATAACACTCATTTGTGGTGTGATTTGATAAACCACAAATGTTACATGGTGATGTGTTATAGGGTCTCCCCCTACCTTTCTTACCTCCTCTGCCCCTAGCTCCTTCATCTTCCACCTTCTTACTCTTGCCTTTATCCTTAGATTTCTTATTAGTGTATAGGGAAGAAGAGTTGTTACCTTTGGATGTATCTCCATTCTTGGTGAGCTTTGCTTCATGTGTGAATAGTTGACCCATGAGAGTTGTAAGATCTGGAGTGTGCATGTCCATGTAGAGATCCATTGCAGTGGTGAAGCTTTCCCACTTGTCATCAGCCTTGATCCCATTGATTACCTACCTCACAATCTATTCTTCTTCAATTTCTTCTCCTATGCTTGCTAACTGATCTGCAACATCTTTGATCTTGGTCACAAATTCTGAAACAGCTTGCTTAGATTGCTTCCTTTGTGTTGTGAATTCAATCCACAACTGATTTTTCTTAGCCCTTGTATTAGAGGAAAAATATGATGACAAGGTTTCCCAAGTCTCTTGGGATGTCTTACAATTTCTAATATGAGGTAAAAGAAAGTCAGATATAGATTTGAGTAAATAAGACCTTGCCAACGCATCCTTTGCACACCATGTGTTGAGTTTTTCTTGTTCCTCCTTGATAGGCAAACCTCTTGCTTTGAATGAGGGCAATTCCTCATCTCTTGAGATGTATCCATAGAGACTCCTTCCTTGTAAGTAGGTCTTCATCCTTAGAGACCAAGCTTGATAATTGTTCCTGTCCAATTTGTCAATAAATGAAGGAAAACCATCTCCCATTTTACCTTATTTGCTCTGATACCACTGTTGGGAAAGATGGATGGATGATCCAAGAGACTGAGTAGGTACTGCTAAACCCGCTTTGTACCAGCCCTCTTTAGCTTCACACTTGCTTAGTAGACCTCCTTAGCTTTCTAATGACACCAAAAAATATCCTATGTCCTTTGGAAATGGTAGGTGCAATGATTGAATCAAAATAGATAACTTTGGAAGTCACAAACTCAAGAAAACCTTCTATTTATGTCTTGACACCTGCTGAATGTTTTGCTCAGTGTGACCAGCACAGTAGCAATTGATAAAATTCCTTCTAGGGGTATTCAATTAGCTTAGTAAGCTACCATTTGCAAGTTGAATGGTGTACAATGACAAACTATACTCAGAGAAATTAATTTAGCAAGATTAGCTATACCCCCGACTTTTTAGGACTGTAGGAAAAATAGACCAGTGAGCACGTCGACAAGAATTTCTCTGAATCTGTTGAATGAAATGTCTTCAACTTTTGATAAATGTAGTAGGAATTCAAGCTGATCCAACAAGCTTTGAATCACTGAATTTGGAGTAGTATTGACCGAGATATGCCCTTGACAAGTTGACAGACTTTTGAGTAGACTAGCAGAGAACACAAAGATGAATGATGTAAATGTATCTATTGATTAACACTTGTGTACAATCCCATTGGCATGTCTAGCATTGCCAAATGGTGTAGACAGGTGTAGGCTATGATGTAGTCCTTACACACACTCAAACTCAGTAGAGTAAGCCTCGAGAATGAAGAGATCTACCCGCGACTTTTCCAAGTACATTTTTATAGGATATGTGTAAAAATTTGAATTCAAATTCAAATTTTGGCTCCCTATGATCAAGGTCCTAAAAGCTTGGAGATATTCTCTCAATCAAATAGGCTAATTTTTCCACAACTCACTTTGGTAGGTGATTACAAAAGATTCCAAGTCATTTTGACTTTTACAAATGAGATAAAGTGGTAATTAACCACTAGCATATGTTCCTATGGTTCTTCATGTATGTAGAGTCTTCATGATAACTTCCAAGCCAAATGTGTAGGCTTGTGAGTTACACCAACAGATAAAGTACAAGATTTGTGTGACAATGATGAAGATGATGGCATGGCAGATTTTATTGAGGATTGGTATCAAAATGAGAGTGAGAGCATTGATATTTCTAAAAATGAGAAATATCTTCGAGAGGAATGTCTAAAGCATGTATATGAAGGAAGTCATTTGACACGATTAAGTGCGAGCTTACTTATTCTTAACCTTCAAAATCGTTTTGCATGGAGTAATGTATCTGTTTGGACACTATTAAGCTATAATTTTCGATGTTCTATCAATTTATATATATATGCGTAAATATATATGTATATAAATACATGCAGGTTTTTATTCTTACCTTAGATAAGGTAAGAACAAGAACTTAAACTCAATGGACAGTTTTATCCGTGCATCTTTTAAAACTATTAATGCATCTTTCAAAATATTCGCGTAAAATTTGATTGTTTGGATGGCAGGATACGATTGAAGTATGTACCTTCATTGAATGATTTGTCGATTCTATCATATGTTCAGTTTGAAGGTGTGAGAAATGGATTTATAATTGCTATTCAAAGATTTTGGCACTGTTTATAGGCCATACAATGGTACGTGACTTGGGTGAATCGCATGCACAGAGGTTACTCAAGATAGAGCAATCTGATTATAATGGACTAGTGCCAGCAGGATTCCTAGGGTATGCAGTAAACCTCTTGCATGTCAATGATGAGCATCTGAACTTTAGGATAAAAAGTGGAAATCATGGTGGCTTGAGAGGATCACTTTTATACAGCTTGTTCAAAAAACTTCAGTGTCATAAACCTCGAGTTCTTTGAACAAGCTGTATAAAAGTGATCCTCTCAAGCCAACATGATTTTTACTTTTTATCCTTAAGTTCATATGCTCATCATTGACATGCAAGAGGTTTACTGCATACCCCAAGAATCCTGCTAGTACTAGTCCCTTATAATCAGCTTGCTCTATCTTGAGTAACCTCTGTGCATGCGATTCATCCAGGTCACCATCGTATGGCCTATATACAGTGCCAAACTCTTTGAATAGCAATTATAAACCCACTTCTCACACTTTCAAACTGAACATATGATAGAATCGACAAATCATTCAATGAAGGTACATACTTCATATCCTCCAAAACAAACAATCGTATCCTGCCATCCAAAATAATCAAATTTTACGCGAATATTTGAAAGATGCACATAAGCATACACATATATAAAATTATATGCATATATATATATATATGTATATTTATTTATTTACGTTTTTCAATAGATCCTTTTTTGATTAACTTACAGGTTATGATCTGAAAAGTTTTTACCAAGTCAGAATATTCTTCCTACCTTACATGATGAAATGAAGAAGATAATCAACAATCTTGGTATAGATTATCAATGTATACATGCATGTCCTAACGATTGTATTTTAGATAGAGGTGAATATGGAGACTCTTTGACATGTCCCAAATGTCAATCTCCTCGATATAAGGGCGAAGAAGGTAAAATCCCAAACAAGGTATTGAGACATTTTCCATTGGCTCCACGGATTAGACATATGTTTCAAAGCCCCGAATTATCAAAGCTTTTGACTTGGCGACATGATCACAAAAGTACTGATGGAATAATTAAAATTCCTCATGATAGTGTTGATTCTCAGCATATTGATTCTACATGGCCTGAATTTGCACAAAATCCACGGAATCTAAAGTTAGGAGTTGCATTAGATGGGGTTAATCCATTCTCCATGAAATCCAGTAAATGGTCAACATGGCCAGTGGTAGTAACAAACTATAATCTTCCACCATATCTTAGCATTAAAAAGGAACATTTAATGCTTTCACTTTTAATCCCAGGCAAAAGACAAGTTAAAGATATGAATACATATCTTGCTCCTCTCATTGACGATCTTCAACAGTTATGGAGAGGTATTAATGTCATTGATGTATCGAAAAGCATCAATGAAAGACATATTACGGTTCGTGGTATTGTGACTTGGACTATTCACGATTTTCCAGGATATGGTGTTTGTTCAAGTATTGATGTAATTTTTTTACTCAATATGCATGTAAATAAATATGATTTAATCTAATTATATTTTTATCATTTTCCATGATGCAGGAATATCTACTAAGGGTTATAAGGCTTGTCCATATTGTGGTGATTGGTTAAGATCAATCTATAGTAAGAATCTCAACAAAAATATTTATCTTCGATATCGACGATTCTTTCCTGATGATCATCCATTAAGATCTAAAAGAGAAGCGATACATTTTAATGGAAATCTTGAAACAGGTCAGTGTCCAAAACCTATGATGCCTATGGATTGGTATAAAAAATGGACAGATGGGCCTCCGATAGATCCAGAAGCAGAAATCTTCAGTGATGATTCAGATAATGAGTATGTGAATAGAGGTAAAGGAAAATTGGCACTCGCAGAGAACATATCAATATGGTATTCTTTGGAGTATTGGAAAGAGTTAAAAGTATGTCATCTTCTTGATCCTATGCATATATTAAAAAATATTGTTATTCACTATGGCAGCATCTTCTTGGACTAAAAGATACCACAGCATCAAGGAATGATTTGAAAGATCAAAAATCTAGACCAAAGTTATGGCCAATTTTTGATAGACATCGACAAGAAACGACTTATGCACCTGCTCCTTGGGTACTTACAACAAAAGAGATACAGACTATCAACAATAGAATTCAATTGATTAAGAATCCTACAGGATATGGAGCATCTTTTCAAAACATGTTTACTATGGATGATAAGAGCTTATCTAGGTTAAAGACCCATGACTGGCATAACGTTTTGAAACATATTTTACCTTTGGTTATCGATGGATGTACAACGAAAGGAGTACGAGATGTGATATATTGTCTTGGATCACTTATAAGGTAATTATGATACTTTTATATTTAATATATATGAATATTGGATATCTTTTATTTTTTAATTAACTTCTTTATATTTGTTTTTATGATATGTATAGGTGGATTACATCCAACGAGATTGACAAAAACTCAATCCCACAAAAAAAACGTGAATCCAAAGAGCTACTATGATTGATGGAGAAAGAACTTCCTACTTTATTTTTTGATATTTAGGTTCATTTATTAGTCCATCTTGTAGATGAAATAGAGATTGCAGGTGTTGCTAACACTCGATGGATGTTTTGGGTCGAGCGATTTATGGGAGTATTAAAAGGTTATGTCCGACAAAGAGCGAACCCAGAGGGATCCATGGCAAAGGGTTGGATGCTTGAAGAGTGCATGTATTACGTTAGTGAGTGCCTTGAAAGAGTTCATGAAGAAGCTCCACGTGCATGGACCAACGAGTCTTCTTCAAAAGTAGCAGATGAGGTATTATCAGGTAAGGGGGTTCCACTCTTATTTACATTTCAAGAAAAAAATGATGTTTCTACTTTTGTACCATATAATAGCGAGTGCATGCAAGCATTCCTTAGCGAGTACGAGGAACTTCAAAATCTCCGAAGTAAAAGGCGAAAAAAACAAAAGATTTAGACGTAATCTCGATAATAATGAGATTACAGATATATCTTCTTTCACGGATTGGCTATATAGTTGTTTGCAACGCGCCAACGCAAATAATAAAGAAATTTCAGATGAGCAAAGAGAGTTAATGATAGGTTGTGAACAAAAGATAATTTTATTAAAATAATATTTTATTTTTTTCATAAATGTATGTTAGTTTCTATTTACTAATTGAATTTATATTGCAGGCTTGAATGTTCACTAATATGTGGGCTTTTGGACAGCATATTAGAATCAAAGCCATTGATTCTTTACATAAAACAGAGGATTCTAGTATTGTTGCTTCTTTCAAGCAACTATCACATGCTAGCTCAAAAGACATGAACCTTATAGATAGCGAACTTGGTTCCATAGGAACTATTGTTGGTATCTACGAAATTTCATTTCGTACATTCAAACAGGTAGAAAAAAAGTTTATATTTTTTTATAGAGTTAGTTATTTTTTAAAGCACCTAATACTGGGTTTTTGTTGTTATATATTTTGATAGGTCATATTGAAGGTTGACTGGTTTCAAGCGGAGTATAAAGGTAGTAATTCCACATTAAGAAAGGAATTATCTGGGTTTGGGGCAATTGATTCTTCCAAGGTAATGCAATCTACTAAAGAACCGTATATTCTTCCTAGGCATATTGAACAAGCATTTTTTTATAAAAACCTAGATGCTCATCCGTGGTGGCAAGTCATTCATGTGCAACCTAGAGGTAGATCATTGTTTGAATAGTTTATTGTTAGAGAGATCCAAGAAAGTCCTCTTGATGATTCAGCATGAGATACAGATACATCAACATCTGAAATAAAAATTAGAATCATTATACGTGATAATGATACTAATCTTTTTGATGAAGAGGATAATTCTCTACATGCTGATTCTACTGATGAGGAAGAGGAATTACCAAAAATAGATATTAAGCCATCAATAGATGATGTGATTCATGAGAACATAGATTTAACAATAGAAGAAATAAATGAAATCAATAAGGATAATGAAGATGAGACTCTATATGTCTTACCAAAATGATGGCAATACTGAAAACATATGAGCAGATTAGATAATAAATTCTACTATATGTGCATTTAGGCATGTATGTGTGATGCGTAATATATGTACTCCATTTTATGTGTGCATTTAGGCATGTATGTGTGATGCATAATATATGTACTCCTTTTTATATTTATGTATCCTATCTACATGATGTGTATATATCTTTATATATATTATGATCCTTGTTGATTCGAGTAGCTATATATAGAGGCATAAGGTTGGGAGGAGAGACATCTCTCTAGTAGGACGTCGGAGGAATAGATGAAATGTGTACATATACTTCAAACATATGGCTAAAAGGTTGAATCAGAGTTTTTAAATTAGGGGTTTTAAAACCCTAATATCGAAATTAGTGTTTTCAATTTAGGATTTTTGAAATAGGATTTTATTTATTTATTTATGTGTATGCATGTGTTGTGTATGTATGTGTATCTATATGTGCATATGCATGTGTTGTGTGTGTATATATGCATGTGTATATGTATACATACATGTAAATATGATTATATGAGTCTATGTGTGTGTACATATGATTATGCATGTGTATGTGTATGTGAGTATGTGTAGGTGTATGTGTCTATTTGTATTCATTATATGTGTGTAACTGCATGCATGTGTATGTGTGTGTAAAAATATGCATGTACGTGTGTGTATGTATAAATGTGCATGTATATGTATATGTGTGTAAATGTGCATGTATGATGTATATGTGTGTATGCGTGTATTTATACCTCTAGTTTCGCTCTTTTCTCTCTCTCTCTCATATACATACATACATGCATAAACACACATACTCATATCCACATATATATATACATAAAAGCAGTGCATACCGTGTATTATCGTGACGATGAGCCATAAGTGTCCGCATCTCTTTTAAACACCACTTAAGCGACCATCCTCTCCCAAACTCTATCTCAACTGAACTAAGTAGCCATTTTTTATCCCTCTCATCATGCTCACTACAAAAAAAAACATAATGTAAATAAAACATAAGATATTTATTTCAATTTATATGTAAAATTTTTACTTACTTCCATGGTAAGTGGATAAAGTGCAGGTAAAAGTCGCATAGTGCCTGCATCCTTCTCTTGAACTCCAATCCATTCCCTATGTACACAATGTTCCCCTCTGGCTCATATCGTACTCTAGTCCTAAGGTGCCTATGCATGTCCTCATAGACAACTCTACTCTGCTATCACGTGCTGGAGGTGGTATAGGTGTCTTGAAAATAGATAGATAAAAATAAATAAAAATATGTGTTATCATTAAAAAAGTTTATGAAAAAAAAACAAACCTATGAGCAGATAGCTCTCTTCCTGCATGTGGAGCCGTAGAAGAGCCCTCGTCTGATCGCTGGGTAAGCATTTGGATCGTGTAGTCCAGCTCCTCATCAGACATCTCTGAGTAATCACGCATTATGGCTCTTAGAGTATCAGACGGAACTCTTGCTCTCATAAGACTTTTTTATGAGAGTGAGTTTTGCCTTTCTCTCTCTACTAGGATCCATAATACCTAAATTATAAAACAAAATGATTAGAAATCAATATATATATATATATATATATATATATATATATATATATATATATATTGATGCATTAAGTATGCATTAAGTATGTGTATGTATGTGTGTATGCATTAAGTATGTGTATGTATGCATGTGTGTGTGTATGTATGTGCGTGTATGTGTGAGTGTATGTGTATATGCATATGTATGTGTGTGTATGCATCATTATGTGTGTATGTGTCTATGTGTGTATGTGTGTGTATGCATATGTGTGTGTATGCATTATGTATGTGTATGTATGCATGTATGTATGTATGTATGTATGTATGCATATGCATATGCATTATGTATGTATATATATGCATGTATGTGTATGTGTGAGTATGTCTCTCTATGTGTGTGTATGCATATATGTGTGTGTATGCATATATGTGTGTATGTGTGTATGTCTCTGTGTACATGTGTTTGTATGTGTGTATGCATGTGCATGTGTGTGTATGCATCATTATTTGTGTATGTGTCTATGTGTGTGTGTATATGTGTGTGTGTGTCTATGTGTATGTATGTGTGTCTATGAGTGTGTATGTGTTTATGTGTATGTATGTATCTATGTGTGTGTATGTGTCTATGTGTGTATATGTATGCATATATGTATGCATATGTGTGTGTATGGATGTGTATGTGTTTGTATGCATCATTATGTGTGTATGTGTCTATGTGTGTAAGTGTGTGTATATATGTGTGTATGTGTGTGCACGTCTGTGTATGTGTGTGTGTCTATGAGTGTGTATGTTTTTATGTGTATGTATGTATCTGTGTGTGTATGTGTCTATGTGTGTATGTGTATGCATGTATGTATGCATATGTGTGTATGTGTCTGTATCCATTATGTATGCATATGTGTGTGTATGCATTATGTATGTGTATGTAAGCATGTGCATTATGTATGTATGTGTGTAAGTATGTATGTATGCATATGCATATGCATTATGTATGCATATGTGTGTATGTGTGTGTATGCATTATGTATGCATATGTGTGTGTATGCATTATGTATGCATATGTGTGTGTATGCATTATGTATGTGTATGTAAGCATGTGCATTATGTATGCATGTAAGTATGTATGTATGCATATGCATTATGTATGCATATGTATGCATGTATGTGTATGTGTGTGTATGTCTCTCTATGTGTGTATATGCATATATGGGTGTGTATGTGTGTGTCTGTGTGTGTGTATGTGTGTATGCATGTGTAGTATGCATCATTATGTGTGTATGTGTGTGTGTATGGGTGTGTGTGTCTATGTGTATATGTGTATATGTGTGTATCTATGAGTATGTATGTGTTTATGTGTGTGTATGTGACTATGTGTGTATGTGTCTATGTGTGTATGTGTCTATGTGTGTGTATGTATCTATGCATGTGAATTATGTCTTGTAAGCCAATGTAAGCCGCCGGATTGGCAATTGTAAACCTTTTCCTTTTCATATTCCGCATGAACCGAAAGGTCGTTGCGACGAGTTGTAACCTTTTTATAAAGCAATGAAAAGACACTTTCGGTGACAACCAGCAGATCGCTAGACTCTCTGTTTGGGCGATACGTCTGTGTAGTTCCGGTGTTGTATTTCATAACTCTGAGTCATATTGTGTCTTTCTACTGTGTTTGATTATCTACACTTGTACGGTACGGATTGGATTGCGGTAATGTTTACATTAAGTGAAGTATTGAATCGCTATTATGTAAGTTGTTTATTGAAAGTCTGTGTTACGGTAATGTTTATCCCTGCGTTGTGTAGTGAGATGTATTGATGGGAATACAAGTAGTAATTCTGTAAACGAATGAGCCCGAGTTTTCTGTTAGAAGGTTGGATTAGCAGAATTTTTTTGAAATAAAGGTCATGTAAGTGAGTTGATTTGGGAAAATCAAGTATAGGGCCTCTGTTTAAAAGACCCCTTCCACTCCCAAGAACCCGAATAGAGTTTAAATGCGTCTCTGACGGCAAAACCCGCATTTAACACTGGCGCCGTCTGTGGGAATGTGGCACCGGAATGTGGCAATAGAATGTTGCAAATTGATTGTGGGAAGGTAATCATAGATTGTGGATCGACAGTAAGGTAGAAGTAGTACGAAAGTAGTGTAAAGGTGATATATGTCGGTTACTCGGTCTGATGAGTCATATCCAAAGTACAGACAGCCTTGGGTGGTACCAAATTTGCGAAGGACACCCCCAGGAGGAAGAAGCACAGATCGATTAGGTATGGTCGTCGAACAAGCGAAGCATATTCATAGTGATTCCGGTAGTGTTCCGGTGGAACCTATTGCAATTCGGGTGAATTCTGGTGAAATCTCGCTGCAGTCTGCAGAAAAGACAGTAACTTCGGAGTCCACAGGAACACAGTGTGTAGTTGATCCAACATCGTCTTGTCAAGATTTCGATGGTAGTTTGGTCCTGGTTGTAGAAAATTTACAATTTTCCGGTGACAGTGTTATACTTCCCGATGAATCTTCATTTCGGACCCCACTGCTTGGAGCAAGTTTGCCTACGTTTGATACCGTAGAAGAGGATAAGCTATTCGAATTAGAAATTCGTAAGAGGTTAAGCGCTATTTTCGAACCGGAAGGAGAACAATCTAATCATACAGACTCCAAAGAACCGGAAGCACATCCTCAGAATTCAGGAAATAGTAACAATACTGACACTAGCACCATGAGTGGGCACAAACAACAACAACAACAACAACAACAACAGCAACAACAACAACAGCAGCAGCAACAGCTACTTCCACCTCGTCCGGCTCCAACAGGAGTCACCTACACAAAATTCGGTGGATTTCCAGGTGATGATCCTCATGCTCATGTACGTACTTTTGAAATTAATTATGCAGTACTATACCATCCACCTGATCCGGCATACAAGGCCATAGTATTCCAGTCAACACTAGTTAATGGAGCAGCGAGGTGGCTTACAAAGTATGGTATCAAACATTTCGGCACCTATGAAGCGGTAACGGATGCGTTTCTGTAGAGATTCCGGATGAAGAAGAACCCTGCCAAAATTTTCGATTACTTACAAAATAATAGACAGAAGCTGAATCATACAGTGTAGGAATATGCCACCCTATTCAGAACTCATTTGAGACAACTACCTCCGGCACATGCTAATTTGCCGGATGATGTCATTACGCAGTGGTTTATTAATGGTTTGACTCCATAGCTCAAACAGATTATGATCATTCGTTGTGTGGGAGCCATGACACTAGATGCGGTTATTGCAATGGCCTTGCAGCTCGAACATAAGGTTGGAGGCTTTACTGAAGACCTGGAGTGGTTGAAAGCTAGTAAAACTATTGCAGAAGATCCGGCTAGACGGAAGTACTGCACCAAGTGCAAGAATCCAGGGCATACCAGTACCACCTGTGCACTTAATCAGATGTATTGCGCGGTCGGGAAGTTACGGACATAAGGCTGGTGGATCAGACAGCCACTAAATCCCTCGGCACACGCATGGTGTATGAGACAATCGTAGGTGTTTTAGGTATATTTTTCTTTCGTCTAAGGTATCAGAAATTCTAAATTACTCTTAAATCTAGGAAATATGGAGTAGATAATTGAAACACTTTAAACGTTTAAGAACCGTAAGGCTGGACTGCTCTAAATCTATCAATAGCTTCTTGAGGTATAGATACTATCAAAGTTTCCTCAGTTAATTTTTCTTTAATAATTTCCTCATCTTGGATTTCTAAATGATTAGGTTGCGAATGTCTTATTAACGGTGGTGGACATAAATCTATGTTATCTTGTTGATCACTAGATGCGATTGAAAATAAGGCTATAAATCTATTTAGACAATAATCATGAGAAATTGAAATTAACGATTTCAGATAACATTGACAAGAATGATAATGCAAATTGGACTTGAATTAATGCTAATGACAATAATGGATGATTACAATGCTATAAAATGATATAATTTCTCTAAAAGATGGCTACCAATAAGTGAATCCTATACAAAGCTTAATCAAGGATAATTTCTATGGATTTAATTCAGATTGTCGGATAATTGAATTGATGAAATCTTCACTTTTGCCACGATGCTCTTCGATTCTTTTGCTTTGAATGTCTGTAAAGGAAACATTAGAGTATAAGTAATATTACAAGAAATCATAAATTTACAAAGCATATACATGTAACATTTTCATACTCATGCATATGTTTATGTATACAATAAAACATTTAAATCTAATTCACACTTTCCCACCCATGTGGATTTATTCATTACTGCTATACACATATACTTCTTTCATGCATACACTTCTCATGCTTATATATCTTAATATATTAATGTATGATATGCACATATTAAGCACATTCACGCACTAAAATACGTTCATTTTTTATTATACCTATACTTGCTTATATATCCAAACTTATATAGACTTAAGCTTGGATACACATGCATTTACATTATTATATATATAATACATATATATGCATAGTTATATCATGTATATATGCACATATGCATGCTAACGCACCCATGCATATGAACATCAAGGTTCAGAAACTACTTAATCAAAATGTGCTACAACATCTCAAATCAAGTGCGCATCCTTGCATGCCAAAGTTGGTTATCTATTCTGAGAGCTACCACATCGCATGTATGCTATTAGCTAGAGGAGTCAGAGCAAGCCAAGTCCGTGGCATGCAAAAATTAATGGATGTTATGAGCAGATGTAATAGTAATGATGTCAACAAAAGAGTGCGAATTTGCACAATGATGATTACAACAGAGCATAGCTCTTCGTGTTCTCTCTCTCTCTCTCTCTGCGCGTTGCACGTCTGCCAGCCGTGGCGAGGGGAAGAGAAGAAATTTTATTTTGTTTTAAATATCTCTCTCTCACTGCGCACGTGCTACATGCTCCAGATGCTGCTACGGAAGGAGGGTGTGCAGGGGAGAAAACAAAAAATTAAACTAAAAACTCTCTCTAACTGTTGCACGCAGTTCCGAAAAAGTCATTCTCTAGAGATGTGCCTCATCTCATCCTCTCTGTCAGCCATATAATGTTAGCAGCCAGAAGCCGCCAGTCTACCTCATCTCTCTCAAATCTCTGTACTTTCTCTCTCACTAACTATCATGCGTAGCTCCCGAAAAACTTCTCTCTTACTCATATGTATAGAGAATGTGCTTAGATTGAACTCATGAGGAAATTAGTGTTCGTATGAGAAATTGCGCCTTCTTGGATGATTGCTATGCCCCCCCCCCCCCCCCCCCCGTGTATGCGTCAGATCCCTCCTTGATGTATTGACTGTCGGATCCTGTCATGAAGTCCTCTCCTTTTCTCTCCTCCATCAGCACTCGCAGCCCGCGGTTAGCTTCTCTTTACTATCTCTGTGCACTCTCTACAAGCTCTCTCTATTGAGAAGGGAAGGAAAATCATAAATACTCTTTTCATCATACAAAAGAAAGAAATTCAAGAAGAAGTAGAGGTAAATACCTGTAAAGGAAACATTAGAAAAAACTAGAGCATAGCACACATTTATATGCATACAGAAGTCATTTCTAATCCACTCTTTTTAGTTTTAACTTTTAAACTACAACCTCACTTTTGCCCACATTTATCCACCACACTTTTCATTTACCTTTAACTACTTTAATTACACTTAATTTCTAATCCTCTCTTTTCAACTTCACTAATTCTCTCCACTCTTTCTCTTAACCAACTTTTTCACTTTAAGTGCATCTTCCTTTCAGACCACTCCTTAATTCACTTTAATTCCACATTACTCACATACCATTCTTTTTTCTAGCATCCATATAGACCACTAGATATTTATCCTTTTAATTAATCATTTTAATTCTATTTACCCTAAATTTCTCAATTGAATAAATCATTTAAATTAAGCTTAAGTTAAGCTTTTAATTAATTAGAACCTTAGTATTTAAATGCACACATATGATTAAAGTAATTATTAATAGCATAGTTTAATTTTTAATACATAAATATTTAATGTATAGATTAATGTATTTGAATAACAACTATTCTAGCCCTTGAAACATACTAAAACCCTTGAAAACCTATTAAAACCCTTCAGAAACCCATGAAAACCCTTTAAAACTCTTCTGAACCCTATCATTAATCCATTATCACTTAAATAAACCCTAGCATTAACCCATTAGAACCTTTTGAGACCCTTTGGATTAACCCAACTGACATAAAATCATATCAACTTATGAAATCCTAGGGTTAAATACCCATGATTCTTGAATGTATGAATAAAACAACTCATTAAATGTGAAATTAGAGTAAACCCTAATATGAACATGTATTCTTTATCATTTCTTGTACCTGCAAACACTTCAAAAGTAGTTAATTAAATCCACACAATTGTTTAACAGTGATATAAAAGGTTTGCGATCACCAATAAAGTTGTTTTCATTTTCTCTGGTCATCAACGGAAAGGTTGAAATCTTTCCGACATTCGCCCCGGCCAAACCTGCACATCGTCCTCGATGGGCCAACCTGCAGATCATAGAAAGCAATATCAAATTCTTTTGAAACTTATTCATGACTCAAATTCAAATTGTCTGTATATAAACATGCTTCTATCATTAGTACATCTTCAAATTGCAAAGAAAACTTATAAAATTATGTAAACTTGAATTTAAACCTTTTCGTTCAATGCATGAATTGGAAACAGGTTTTAGAAAGAAACTATAGAAGTCATTCAAATAGTGTTCGTACTAACTCTTCTATTAACTCTGTTCATAAGTAAAGCATATGTTATATAAGCCTTCTATCCTCATCTCCTAACCATTTGCCATTAAGATACAAAAAACTAACTCCCCTCTAGCATAAATCCGCCTTATATAGCCCGCTTTTCAAATCAGAAGTGATTTCGAGACCACAACTGATTTATTTGATTTTTCTTTTATCTCATTTTTTTAATCATAATTTTTCTTTGTGTCATTTTTTTCCCTCTTTTCATATGCATCAACCATTAATGTACTGCGTTCAATTTTTCTTCACAACTTTTTGATGAAGGGGAAAGGCTTAACCCCTAATCAGAGCAAAGGATCTAGAGGTAAGCTAAAGCAGGAACTAGGATCTCTTTTAGCTAAATGGGTCAAATTTAAGGAAGCTTACCTATATAAAACAAGCCTACTTCTACTAGGAGTTGCAAGTTAAGGGTTCCTTCAACTATCCATATGATAGCCATAGGTCTTCTAATCCCTATCTTCTCTTCAAGCACATCCCTACTTCAGTATAAATTTTACTTTTCATAATTTTAAGAGGTTTCTTAACCTATCTGAAGAATGTACATTTTTAATTATGATAATGCAAGGAAAAACGAAACTTAAAACATTAATCAGGGTTAGAACTGTTTCACCTGATCTATATTGATTCCATCTTTAGCATTGCCTTTCATCCAAATATCGCTTTGATTGCTTAAATTTTAAACTGCATGTACTATCTTCAATCTCCTGCGCTTCATCTTTATCATAAATTAGTCTTTAATTAATTGGTTCAAAAAAAAAAAAACATTTTCAACTCCCGCTATCAAGCAACAATGTATAGACTTTCAAGAAAAATTAATTTTCATAAATAATTTTTTATTTTCATACATGTAAAAGAAAT
This sequence comes from Ceratopteris richardii, assembly GCA_020310875.1. Taxonomy (NCBI): domain Eukaryota; kingdom Viridiplantae; phylum Streptophyta; class Polypodiopsida; order Polypodiales; family Pteridaceae; genus Ceratopteris; species Ceratopteris richardii. The sequence continues at coordinate 82,252,596 of CM035419.1, read as the reverse complement.
AAAAAATCATATTTAAAAGACAATTTAAACATTATTTTTATTAAAAAAAATCATTCTTCATTTCCTTCATCATATATTAAATCATAAAATTCTTCATTTCTTTGTTTAAATATTTTAACTCTTTTACCTGCAATTAAATTTTTAAGCGGAGTTCCATCTAACTCTCCTAAGGCATACGTTCCATTTTCATAGATTTTGACCACCACATAAGGTCCAAACCAACGCTTTTTTAATATTCTACGGGCATCATATTGTATATCGAATGTGCTATCATATATCAATACCCAATCATTAATTTGAATTGGCTTTGGTCTTAACCTATGTGATTTATCAAAATACTTTTTATTTTTAAGTCGAGAAGTTTTTAATTTAGCTATAGCTTCATCTAGTCTTTCATTCCCTTGCTCAAGCTGCTGAATCCTTAAAGCTAATAAGTCTTCAGTAGATAAATTATCTTTCCAAGGAAGCGTAATCCAAGTAAGAATTTGGGTATTTACCGGAAAAATTGGCTTTTGGCAGTACATTAGCTCTGCCGGCATAAACCCCGTCGTTCTAGTACAGGTCATTCTATCAGCCCACAAAGCGAATGGCAAAAATTTCGGCCAATTCTTCAGTTCTCCTTTGCAAGCTTTAGAAATCGCTTTTATGATAGGGGAATGCCCTCTTTAAATCTTTCCGTTAGCCTCAGGGTTATATGCAGTCGTAAGAGCTAAACAAATTCCATGCCTAGCAAAGAATTCCCTAGCCTCTTGCGCATCTAATTCGCCCCTATCGGCTACTATTTTTTCAATATACCCAAATCTTGAAATCACATCTTCTAGAAGAAATTTGCATACATTGAAAGTAGTTTTTGATCTTAGAGCTCGGCCTTCCACATGATTAGAAAGATATTCTCGAGCAAGAACTATGTATCTCATTCTATCGATACCTTTGGGCATGGTTACTAAGTCTACTACCCACTTATAGTGTATGCATGGTGGATACGTAGGATGTAGTGGATCCCTATGCTTAACCGATGAATAAACTTGACATACATCGCAAGAATCCACATATTTCTTTACATTAACATACATACCTGGCCACCAGTAACACACTCTAATTTTTTCATAAGTGGCAACAAAACCTTTATGCCCGGCCCATAAAGTATCATGCATGCTCTTCAAGACTTGCATCTGAAGATTCTTAGTACCTAGTACTCTTTGAGGCATTTTGATCTTCCCCCTTGCATGTCTCCAAAGTAATCCATTTTTTAAGAAAAAGTTAAATGCTCTTTTTCTAATATTTCTAAATCTATTTGAAGACCATGAAGGTGATCTAACTAAAGTACTAAGATACTTTCCAATCTCTAGCCACTCTCCTTCATATTCATCTGAATTAAATTTTTCATATACATAAACTTGGGAATCATAATTTATCGTATTAGAATCTACTTTGGCTTCATCATTCTCATCATATCTAGCTCTTGAGAGCATATCAGCAACAGAGTTAGATTTTCCTGAAATATGGATTAAAACAGGATTTATAAATTTAATATAAGAAATCCAACGAAGCATTGCAATATCCGGTGAAGAACAGTTTGTGATCATTCCAATTAGCGGTAAACAATCTGTCTCTACAATCACATTTGCTCCTATGAAATATTCTTTATCGGACTTTAGAGCTGTGACTAAACCCCAAGTTCTCTTTTAATTTGAGGATAATTTCTTTGAGTGTTATGTAAAATCTTAGCTCCAAATCTAATAGCATATCTTCTACCCTCTTCATCATCTTGACTTATGACCCAGCCAATTCCAATAGGACTAGTATCAACAGTCAAAATAATAGGCTTATTATTCGTATAATCTACTCGTTTAAGGATTGGAGCTTCTTGTAACAACTTCTTTACTCTACGCATTGCTTGAGTATGTTTTTCTATCCATAAAAATTTTCTTTTCTTCCTTAATAAATCATAAAGACAGTCAGCTATATGTGCAAAATGTGGTATCCATATAACATAGAAGATACAAGCTCCTAAAAATCGACGAACTTCACTCACATTTTGACATATATCCAAAATCTTAGTAATGGCATCAATTTTATGAGGGTATGGCTTTCGTCCATAATAGCCACAAAGATGACCTACAATTAGGACCTCATTAACACCAAAAGTAGATTTTTCTATTGATAATGTTAAGCCAACTTGAATAAATCGCTGAAAGATCTTTTGGCAATCAAGGATATGAGCCTTTACAAATTTACGACAACCATCTTCATCCAGAGTGCTATCTTTCTCTTCTTCCAAGCAACCCTTAATGGGAATGTCATCTATAAAGGGCATAGTAATGTGAGGAATAAAATCGTGCAAAACCAAATTCATTGCACTCATCATGTGTGCTATTGAATTGGTCGCACCTTGAGGTAATGTACACATCCTAACTAATCCCAAAGGTGTTTTCATGGTAGTAATGTCTCTACTCTCTAATGCCAATTGAAATTGATCATACCCATAGTAGAGATCACCCATTGAATATATAGAATTGCCTCAAAATGCTTCCGCAAATTCATCCACAATTGGACCTGTACCCACATTTCTAATGGTCACTTTATTAACTGGTTGAAGATCTTGGATAAACCAAAGTTTTCCACTCTTCTTGGGCACAGTAAACCAACGGTTTGAATAGGGAGCTGAAGAGGATTCTAAAATATGCATATGAATTTTTTTCTATCAGTAATCTAATCAACTCTGGAAGATGAGCTTTAGGTATAGGAATAGGGTGCAAATTCCAAGGAATATGGGGAATAGTGAAAATAATCATCGGTGAAACTATCTTAGGATCTGCACATCCTATCTCTGAAGGCTCTAGAGAAAATGCTCTTCCATGTTGCTCAATAATCTTCAAAAAATACTCTTTTTCTGCTGGAAGAAGGAAACCACTAGCATCTAAATTAATTTGATTTAAGGATTCTTTAGTAAATACATGGCCAATATTTGTTGGATTTCTGAGGATTGGCTCATGACTTACATTCTTTATAATATCATTACTAAATTTTGGTAGTGGTTGAGCTACGGGTTTAACCTTCTTACTAACAGTTTTATATTTGGTCTCCACTAAGGCATCATACTCATGATTAATACTAGAGGAATATTCCTGAATTAATGTATACATATCAAGTGAAGAGATAAGAATATGGGAATTAGACTTACTCTGATAACAAAGTTCTAATTCTTCTAATGTTGAAAAGCAATGTGTAGTTTCTATAATATATTCAATACTTTCATCCATTAATAGATCTCCTTTGTTTTTCAAATGTTTTTCGTATTTTTTTATAAGTTTTCTTGGAATTTGTTTAAAATGAAAAATATTTAACGTAGCAGATGGAATATAAATAGTCATTTTATCTAAGTTCTGTACAAGATTTTGCGAGATTTCGAACCAAAGTCCACTGTCATCTCGCTCAACAGTGGCATTTACTCGAAATCCTGTTCAATGTGTCTTAAAGGAGTTTTTCTTAAAGACCTACAATTACGAGGATGATTTATACAAAGCGTCATGAATTGGAGAGATTAAAGGCTATCATGAGAACGAATTCTTGCGAAAGAACTTCCATTGTCCAGAACTTTTGTCTCCATTCTTTATTGACAAATGAATGGCTGTCCCAAAATAATTGGGTACGAGCAGTCATCATGAACGAAGAAATTATGTTCCTCTTTAACATCTCCAATAGTAATAGGAACATTTGCACAAGCTCCTAGTAAATAGCCAGAAGCATTGTTGGCTGCCTTCATTTTCCACCCATGGTCCCTATCTATGGGCCATTTTCCCTCATTATTGTGAAGAGATGGATAAGTATGTGTTTGAAGATGAAGAGGTGTTGCAAAATCCTTGATCTACATCAGCCAAATGAACTCCAGGAGTAGATGGTGGGCCCTTTTAGCTTGCCAATGGATGTATTAGACACCCTATGTACCTTGGAATATCACTCTCAAAAAGATAGATCAAAACAGATAAGTTGGAGTTAGCTCAGAGGTGAAAACTTGCTATTCTTGGTTCATACACCTGTCCAGTGTTTTACATAATTCTCTGAGCACAGCAACAATTAGCTTAATTCCTCTTGGGGAAGTCTAGGTAGCTTAAAGAGCTAACTTTCAAGAGTAATCTCATCAAAAATAACAAAGCACACACTGAGAACGAGTTTTAACAAGTGATGACATCATCCCGATTTTCACGGGCTGCTATAGAAATAGACCAGTGAGCAGAAACATCACCATAACTCCAAATGTAGAAATTCAATGATTATGAAAATTTGTATGCTTATACTAGACATTTAGCTGAATCCAAAATGCTTTAAATCACTGAATTTTGATAAGTAAGCACGGACAAACACCTCTGACAAGATGAGTGAAAAAGTTGGGTACCTGACAGAGAGGTGAAGATGAACAGACCCTGTTGACTTCAAATGAACATAACTGAAGATTGCAACATCCAAATGACATGAAACTTTATGAGCATTTAGTAGACCTATAGAGCTAACTTTACCAAGTTAAATCACTTAAAATGATGCACCAAGCTTAGAGAAAACATCTCTGCAAGCTGACTGAGAAAACTGAAAGTAATGGTAGTGTGTAGTACACTTCACAAGAACATGGAAAGATGAAACCAAATAATCATGAAAATGAAAGTATATTTCTTGTACAATACAATGACTTACTGATACATATGTGTGCCTTGTAATCACACCTTGATATGGCATAAAGCTCAGCTCTTGGAGGTCTTCACATAGGTCTCTCTAACCACGACTAAAAGTGCCATCTATTTATAGTTGAGTTTGGGAGACTAACTTCCCTCAATCACTCTCCAATCAATCAATGATTGATTTGATTCTCTACCTACCACAAATCACAAATTCTTGGCTCCTCTTTCCATTCTTGATCAAGTGGACTCAACCACTTAAGATTCTCTTACTTTTACATTAAGTAAACTCTTCAAAAGTTACAAGAGGTAGTTCACAAGTGAACTTTACATAGTCTTCTTTTTAAAGCTTTTTCTAAGACTTTGTGAGACTCAAGCCAATACTTAGGCTTGTCATAGACTTGCTCCAACAGCTCCCCCTCAAGCCAAGTATGCTTGAGGTCTTCAATCTTCCAAGATTACCTGCAAACCAATCATAGCCTTGAATTTGCAAAGCTTTGTACCATCCAATGCTTTGGTTAGAATATCTGCACATTGTTGATGAGTGGACACATATGATATTTGAATCTCTTTGCTTAGAACCTTTTCTCGTACATAGTGATAATGAACTTCAATATGTTTAGTCCTTGCATGAAAAATAGGATTAGCAGCCAAATGAATAGAACTCATATTGTCACCAAAAATAGTTGGAGTTCCAAACTCCAATCCAAGATCTTTGAATAATGTCTTCATCCACATAGCTTCTTGTGTAGCTATGGCAAGACCTCTATATTCAGCTTCAGTAGCAGAGAGAGCAACTGTGGGTTGCTTCTTGGATGACCATGAAATAAGCTTTGAACCTGCAAAGGTAAGATAACCTGAAGTGCTCCTTCTATCTTCCTTGGAGCCAGTCCAATCTACATCAGAAAATAGCTTCAAACCTAAATCAGATACATAAGGATAATAAAGTCCTTCATTTATGGTTCCTTTGAGATACTTGAGAATCCTTTTGGTAGCATCCATATGTGGTTTCCTTGGTGTGTGCATAAATTGACTTAACACACTCACACTGTAACATATATCTACTCTTGTCAATGTTGAGACTACCCACTAGACTTTGAAATGATGTGATGTCCTCTATGAGTTCACCTTCATGTGAGCTCAATTTGTGATTGACCTCCATTGGAGTACCTGCAATCTTACAATCTTACATCTTGAATTTTGCCAACATGTCCTTAATGTACTTTCTTTGAGTGAGAAACAAATCATGATCTTTGTAGACAACTTCCAAACCTAGGAAGTAGGTAAGTGAACCCAAATCACTTATCTTGAACTCTTCTCTCATCTGATCTTTGATCTTCTTCATACCATCTGCATCATTTCCTGTCAATATAATATCATCTACATATACACATAGATAGATGACCTCAGAATTACTCTTTTTAATAAAGAGTGAAGGATCTGCCTCGCTTGGTTGAAAGCCTTTGTCTTGCAAGAATGAAACAAGCCTGAAATTCCAAGCTCTTGGAGCTTGCTTGAGACCATACAATGCTTTGTTAAGTTTACACACATAATCAGGATAAACTTGGTTCTCAAAACCAGGTGGTTGTGCCATATATACCTCTTATGTTATCCAACCATTCAAGAATGCATTCTTTACATCTAGTTGAAGTATCTTCCAATTCTTGGAAGAGGAAATACTAAGCAAAACCCTAATAGTAGGCATCTTTGCCACAGGAGAGAAGGTCTCCTCATAATCAATTCCCTGAGTTTGTGCAAAGCCTTTTGCTACAAGCCTTGCCTTATATCTGTTAATGGAACCATCAGAATTCTTCTTGAGTTTATAGACCCATCTTGAGCCTATTACCTTCATGGATGAAGTCTTGGGCACCAAATCCCAAGTGTTGTTTTCCTCAAGTGCTTCGATCTCTTCCTTCATTGCATGCTTCCATTCTGTTTTTGCTTTGGCCTCTTCAAATGATGATGGCTCCTCTTGGTTTATGTCCTGTGCTATGTAGATAGAATGTTTAGTTACTAATGAGGTGTCAAACCCATACCTTTCTGGTTTTTTCTTTTCCCTCATAGATCTTCTTAGGCCATGATGTGATGATTCTGCTTCATGTCCAAGTTCCTGCAATTTTGCTTTACCTTTAGACTTCCATGCTTTGATCTTTTCCATCTGAGATTCTTCATCATCCTCTGAGGTGTCTTGTTCTTCAATCTTCGGTTGTTCTCTACCAAGCTTTGGAAAATCTTCTTCAAGATCATATGGTAAATTGATCTTCCTGCATGAATCTTCATACCATGAATTGTTCTCATCAAAAACTACATCTCTGCTTACCAAGAATCCTTTGTTGGTAGGGTTGTATAACCTGTAGCCCTTTTGATTGTTGTCATATCCAATAAATACACACCTTTCTGCCTTTGGATCCATCTTGCCTCTAACCTGTGAAGGAACATGAGCAAAAGGAATACATCCAAAAATTTTACAATGAACTAAGCTTGGTCTTCTTCCATTCCAAGCCTCATATGGAGTCATCCCATCAAGGGATTTTGAAGGCAACCTGTTAATCAAGTAAGTGGCTGTAGATACAGCCTCAGCCCATAAGTAATTAGGTAAATGCTTTTCATTTAACATAGACCTTGCAGCTTCAACAATTGTCCTATTCCTCCTTTCTGCCACTCCGTTTTGCTCAGGAGTGTACCTTGTAGTTACCTCTCTTTTGATTCCTCTTTCTTGAAGAAAAGAATCAAACTCATGGGAGAAGTATTCTCCCCCTCCATCTGACCTTAGCCTTTTTAGTGATTTACCTGTTTGATTCTCCACAAGAGCCAAATATCTTTTGAAACATGAAAAAACTTCATCTTTGTGTTTCATAAAGAATAGGATAGTCCATCTGCTGCAATCATCAATAAAGGAAACATAATACCTTGATCCAGATATTGAAGCTTCCTTGCTAGGTCCCCATACATCTGTATGAACCAACTCCAAGAGATCTCCATGCATATAACCTTTCTTCATGAATGGTAACCTGTGAGACTTTCCAAATTGACATGCACTACACTTATAAATCATATGTTGTTTTGACAAATTAGGAAGTCCAAGTACACTTTCGTCCCTGCAGATTTGCTTTAATGACCTTTCACCAATATGTGCTAACCTTTTGTGCCATACTTCCAATTCTGTGAGTGTCTGACTACCATAATTAAAGAGAGCAATGTTTCTAGTGTCCTGTAATTCAAATGTGAACAATCTACCTGTCTTTTCACCTTTTGGAATTCTTCTGAATCCTTGACTTGGATCTTCAACAAATGCTCTTGCTTTTGTGAACCTGACTTGCAACCCTTTCTCTACTATCTGCCCAACACTTATCAAATTCTTTGTAATGGTAGGGACATAGAGTACCTTACTGAGTAGGTTGATGTTTCCATCAGGTGCTTTGACATTGCCTATTTTCTCCACAGGATGTTTTGTATCATCTCCTGTTTGTACCTCATGCTTATTCCTTGGATCTTCTAAATCTGATAGGAGTGCCACATTTCCTGCCACATGATTTGAACAACCTGAATCTATGTAGAAAACATGCTCATCAGATTTACCTTGTGGCATGGCCATGTTCATGATCAATAATGAATCCTCTTTGTTTGAGTCTTCTGTGTAGTTAGTGTAGTCTCTCCTTCCTTTGTAGCCTCCTTGATAGTTTGAATGATTGTAGTTGTTGTAGTTGCCATGGTAGTTGTTGAACCTTCCTCTTGAGTAGCCATAACTTCCTCTATTGTATCCTCTGCCTCTTTGATTCTTGGAATTCCTAAAGCAATTTTCAGTTGTATGATTAGTTAATCCACAAATAGAACATGAGTTGGGGTCTTGGGATCTTCCCGTGCCTTGTCTACCTCCTCTTCCTCTACCTCTGCCATGTCTTCCTCTACCTGCATAGTTAGCTTGATATGTACCTGCTTCATCATCCACTTTCTTTGCCTTTCCTTTGTTATCTTTAGACTTGCTTTTATCCGTGTATAAAGCTGAAGATTGATTACCTTTAGAGCTTTCTCCATTTTTGATAAGCTTTGCCTCTTGAGTAAGTAGTTGTCCAATGAGTGTGTTGAAATCAGGTACATGCATGTCCATGTACAAATCCATAGCTGTGGTGAATGCTTCCCACTTATCATCTGCCTTCAAGCCATTGATGACCTGCCTTACAATTTTCTCTTCATCTATTACCTCTCCAATGCTTCCCAACTAATCCGCTATGTCCTTGAGCTTTGTGACAAAATCAGTCACATTTTGTTTGGGAGCCTTCTTGAGAGTTGTGAACTCCAGCCATAGTTGATGCTTCCTAGCTTTGGTACTTGAAGAAAAGAAAGCTTCAAGTGCATCCCACACTTCCTGAGATGTCTTACAACTTCTAATGTGAGGCAACAAAAAATCTGAGATAGAGTTGAGGAGATAAGACCTTGCAAGTGCATCCTTGGAGCACCATGTGCTCAATCTCTCTTGCTCTTCTTGTGTTGGTTGACTTTTGTTCCTGAAACTTGGCATAACTTCATCTCCAGCCACATAACCATATAAACTTCTACCTTGGAGATAAGCTTCCATCCTTAATGACCAAGCTGAGTAGTTACCTCTGTCCAATTTGTCAATTGATGAAGGAAATCCATCTGCCATTTTGTCCAACCTTGCTCTGATACCACTGTGAAGAGATGGATAAGTATGTGTTTGAAGATGAAGAGGTGTTGCAAAATCCTTGATCTACACCAGCCAAATGAACTCTAGGAGTAGATGGTGGGCCCTTTTAGCTTGCCAATGGATGTATTAGACACCCTATGTACCTTGGAAGATCACTCTCAAAAAGATAGATCAAAACATATAAGTTGGAGTTAGCTCAGAGGTGAAAACTTGCTATTCTTGGTTCATACACCTGTCCAGTGTTTTACATAATTCTCTCAGCACAGCAGCAATTAGCTTAATTCCTCTTGGGGAAGTCTAGGTAGCTTAAAGAGCTAACTTTCAAGAGTAATCTCATCAAAAATAACAAAGCACACACTGCGAATGAGTTTTAACAAGTGATGACATCATCCCGATTTTCACGGGCTGCTATAGAAATAGACCAGTGAGCAGAAAAATCACCATAACTCAGAATGTAGAAATTCAATGATTATGAAAATTTGTATGGTTATACTAGACATTAAGCTGAATCAAACACGCTTTAAATCACTGAATTTGATAAGTAACCACTGAGAAACACCTCTGACAAGATGAGTGAAAAAGTCGGGTACCTGACAAAGAGGTGAAGATGAACAGACCCTGTTGACGTCAAATGAACATAACTGAAGATTTCAACATCCAAATGACATGAAAATTTATGAGCATATAGTAGACTTATAGAGCTAACTTTACCAAGTTAAATCACTGAAAATGATGCACCAAGCTCAGAGAAAACATCTCTGCAAGCTGACTGAGAAAACTGAGAGTAATGGTAGTGAGTAGTACACTTCACAAGAACATGGAAAGATGAAACCAAATAATCATGAAAATGAAAGTATATTTCTTGTACAATACAATGACTTACTGATACATATGTGTGCCTTGTAATCACACCTTGATATGGCATAAAGCTCAGCTCTTGGAGGTCTTCACATAGGTCTCTCTAACCATGACTAAAACTGTCATCTATTTATAGTTGAGTTTGGGAGGCTAACTTCCCTCAATCACTCTCCAATCAATCAATGATTGATTTGATTCTCTACCTACCACAAATCCCGAATTCTTGGCTCCTCTTTCCATTCTTGATCAAGTGGACTCAACCACTTAAGATTCTCTTACTTTTACATTAAGTAAACTCTTCAAAAGTTACAAGAGGTAGTTCACAAGTGAACTTTACATAGTCTTCTTTTTAAAGCTTTTTCTAAGACTTTGTGAGACTCAAGCCAATACTTAGGCTTGTCATAGAATTGCTCCAACAATTATAAATCTCCCTTGAGACTACATTGATTTCTGATCCTGAATCGATTAATGCTACTTGTGGTTTATTATTGTTACCTATCTTAACCATAGTTTCAGTGGTACCCCTAGCCCAATGTTTTTGAGTGTAATGGCTATTTGGGTCATCATTTCCTTTTTCCAAATGTCCAATAACAGGTCCCAAATAATTTCTACGATCAGAAGATTCTCTATACTCAGATTCATTTATTTGTACAACACTCACTTTCGGTTCATCCTGATCTTTTCGTTCCTCCATTTCAATATCTTCCGTTCTATACTCTATAGGTTCTCTTCGTCTTTTAATGATACTCATGAAATCTTCCTTCACATCTGTTCTTGAAAATGCTAACCATTCTTCTAATGTCATGGTTACCTCTGCCTTCATGATTTTTTCATCCATAACCTTCCGAATGTCTATTTGTTTCTCAATTTGCGAGATCAATCGAAAAGTTGGAGGTTTCTTTTTCGGTTTTTCTTCCTTACTTCCTTCTTGTCGTATGGGTTGCGATTCATTAGGTTTATCTTCATTTTTATCTTCACTTGTAGTTTTCTTTTCTAAATCTTCTCCTACTTTCTTTCCTTTACCCTTATTTTGAGACTTCTTTTCTTGTTCCTGTTGTTTTGGTTCCTGACTAGGCTCCATCATAGGCGGTTCTTTAAGTGTATCAGTCATTTCACCCTCTTTTCTAGCCCTAGTTGTTCGTTTAGACTGTCCCTCTTTATCCCGTTTTCTTTTCTCGTCTACATTAATTTCATGGGCATAAACTGAGAACATATCGACTGGCTCATTCCAACATGTTTTTGATCTAATATCTGAGCTTGTAGCATATAAGTTCTCAACAGATAACTTTCCTCGACTAGCAGTATCATAAACTTGATTCCAGAAATCACAATTAGAGTCTTCACTATCCAGCCTACAAGAATATGTATTTTAGCTTGTGGAGGCTTCAAAGAAGGTTTTCATTCCCCCTTTTCCATAGTTTGATGCCAAAGGCCTTTTTGTTACATAGTCACAGATCTTTTGATCTACTTCTGTGACCCAATTCTTATCCTTGGCCTCTTTGAATAAGTTGCATGTCCAGTGTGGATGCTCCAAATCATCACACTAGAGACATCTACGTGCTTGCTTAAATGGTCTTCTAGCTGGCATCTGATTCCTAGGATTTTGTTCTAATTCTTTTGGTTTCTCCTGATCTCTCAATTTAAGCTCTTGCATACTCTTTATAGTAGCTATTTCAGTCGTCAAAGTCTCCACATGTTTGACAAGTGATTCTACTGATGTTTTTAACATTGTAATTTCTGAGTCATCTTTTCTAGGGTTATGAGAAGTGGGGTCATTATCTATCTTTCCTTGCATATCTCTTTCATATATTCTTGGAGTTTGCATCTGATTTTGCTCCTGCCTTTGGGCTAACCTATGGACAGCTGCTCTTACGTTATCCCAATTTCCAGTAAGCCCACTCGCAGTCGCTCCATCCTCAAGCATTGGTTCTAGCTCTCGTCTAAGAGAAGGATCTAGCATGTTTAGAAAATTTCTTAATTTATCTGGTTCTAGAGCTGTTCTGTCTGCTTGAGGCATTTGGTTAAATTTGATATCAAACTCAGTTAATCCCTGAGTTATGTGTTGGTCTAACTTTGTTGTTCCTACCCATCGCATGAATGTGGCTCTATTATTCTTGCTGTAATCTTCATGTGAAAATTCAGTAAGAAGCCGAGTCTTGAAATCCACCCAAGTCATGTTTGGTTGGACTACTCGCAATTGGATTCTCTCTCTAGTGAACCCATGAGCAATTCGTATAAATGTATCTTTTTTTTTGTCTTCAGGTAATCCATATTGTTATGTCAATTGTTAATAATATTTAAGATAAGTTGTTACATTTATTCCAGTAAATTCACCCCTATCTGTTTTAATTGCATCTATGATCTTCCAAATGCGCTGCTCTTCAAAGTGGTCAGCCATAGTGGATAAGTCTAAGTTTACAGATAAATATGAAATATAAGTATATAACTCTCGTAATAATCTGTCTATATCTTGATCCTGATACGACTCCGTGGTAAAACGAAACAGAAATACAAAAAATATTCCAACTCCTTTGCCAACAAAAATAAAGAAAATTTTCCTACTATTTTGCAAACCAAAAGAAAATTTCCCTATGCTTTGGCAATAAAGAAACTTTTTCTACAATGTTGTAAATAGAAATAAAGAATCCTTTCCTACTACTTTAGAAATAAAAATAAAGAAAACCTTTCCTACTATTTTACAATAGAAAAAACTAACGAATTTCCTATTGCTTTGCAAACAAAGAAATAAAGCAAGCTTTCCTACTATTTTGCAATAAAGAAACTTTTCTACTACTATGCAATAAAGAAAAATTTCCTATTGCTTTAGAAATAGAAATAAAGAAAACGTTCCTACTATTGTGCAATAAAGAAAATTTTCTTACTTCTTTGCAACTAGAAAGAAACTTTTCCTACTCTTATGCAACATAATAGAAATAAATATACCTGATCAACCAGCTTGATGAAGAGGTTCGTTGTGAATGTGCTCAGTGCAAAAATCTTTTCATGCATGTGCAATCGTCACTTTTATGAAAGTTGATGGAGAAAGGTGACGTGACGAGGAACAATCAGCTGCAGCTACAAAGGATGTCGATACTTCTTCTTCAATCGCCAAGGTGCCTATATATGCATATGCAAAACAGAAAGTAAATATACCTTTATACTTACGGTGTCATGCCGAACTTTCACGTCGGGTTCACCAAATTGTCGGGAAGTTGCGGACATAAGGCTGGTGGATTAGTCAGCCACTAAATCCCTCGGCATACGCAGGGTGTATGAGACAATCGTAGGTGTTTTAGGTATATTTTTCTTTCTTCTAAGGTATCAGAAATTCTAAATTACTCTTAAATCTAGGAAATATGGAGTAGATAATTTAAACACTTTAAATGTTTAAGAACCGTAAGGTTGGACTGCTCTAAATCTATCAATAGCTTCTTGAGGTATAGATACTATCAAAGTTTCCTCAGTTAATTTTTCTTTAATAATTTTCTCATCATGGATTTCTAAATGATTAGGTTGCGAATGTCTAATTAACGGTGGTGGACATTAATCTATGTTATCTTGTTGATCACTAGATGCGATTGAAAATAAGGCTATAAATCTATTTAGACAATAATCATGAGAAATTGAAATTAACGATTTCAGATAACATTGACAAGAATGATAATGCAAATTGGAATTGAATTAATGCTAATGACAATAATGGATGATTACAATGCTATAAAATGATATAATTTCTCTAAAAAATGGCTACCAATAAGTGAATCCTATACAAAGCTTAATGAAGGATAATTTCTATGGATTTAATTTAGATTGTCGGATAATTGAATTGATGAAATCTTCACTTTTGCCACGATGCTCTTCGAATCTTTTGCTTTGAATGTCTGCAAATGAAACATTAGAGTATAAGTAATATTACAAGAAATCATAAACTTACAAAACATATACATGTAACATTTTCATACTCATGCATATGTTTATGTATACAATAAAACATTTAAATCTATTTCACACTTTCCCACCCATGTAGATTTATTTATTACTCCTATACACATATACTTCTTTCATGCATACACTTCTCATGCTTATATATCTTAATATATTAATGTATGATATGCACATATTAAGCACATTCACCCACTAAAATACGTTCATTTTTTATTATACCTATACTTGCTTATATATCCAAACTTATATAGACTTAAGCTTGGATACACATGCATTTACATTTTTATATATATATAATACATATATATGCATAGTTATATCATGTATATATGCACATATGCATGCTAACGCACCCATGCATATGAACATCAAGGTTCAGAAACTACTTAATCAAAATGTGCTACAACATCTCAAATCAAGTGCGCATCCTTGCATGCCAAAGTTGGTTATCTATTCTGAGAGCTACCACATCGCACGTATGCTATTAGCAAGAGGAGTCAGAGCAAGCCAAGTCCGCGGCATGCAGAAATTAATGGATGTTATGAGCAGATGTAATAGTAATGATGTCAACAAAAGAGTGCGATGAATTTGCACAATGATGATTACAACAGAGTAGAGCTCTTCGTGTTCTCTCTCTCTCTCTCTCCGCGTTGCACGTCTCCCAGCCGTGGGGAGGGGAAGAGAAGAACTTTTATTTTGTTTTAAATATCTCTCTCTCACTACGCACGCGCTACATGCTCGAGATGCTGCTACGGAAGGAGGGTGTGTAGGGGAGAAAACAAAAAATTAAACTAAAAACTCTCTCTAACTACTGCACGCAGTTCCGAAAAAGTCATTCTCTAGAGATGTGCCTCATGTCATCCTCTCTGTCAGCCGTATAATGTTAGCAGCTAGAAGCCGCCAGTCTACCTCATCTCTCTCAAATCTCTGTACTTTCTCTCTCACTAACTACTATGCGTAGCTCCCGAAAAACTTCTCTCTTACTCATATGTATAGAGAATGTGCTTAGATTGAACTCATGAGGAAATTAGTGTTCGTATGAGAACTTGCGCCTTCTTGGATGATTGCTATGCCGCCCCCCTCCCCGTGTATGCGTCAGATCCCTCCTTGATGTATTGACTGTCGGATCCTGTCGTGAAGTCCTCTCCTTTTCTCTCCTCCATCAGCACTCACAGCCCGCGGTTAGCTTCTCTTTACTATCTGTGTGCACTCTCTACAAGCTCTCTCTATTGAGAAGGGAAGGAAAATCATAAATACTCTTTTCATCATACAAAAGAAAGAAAGTCAAGAAGAAGCAGAGGTAAATACCTCTAAAGGAAACATTAGAAAAAACTAGAGCATAGCACACATTTATATGCATACAAAAGTCATTTCTAATCCACTCTTTTTAGTTTTAACTTTTAAACTACAACCTCACTTTTGCCCACATTTATCCACCACACTTTTGATTTACCTTTAACTACTTTAATTACACTTAATTTCTACTCCTCTCTTTTCATCTTCACTAATTCTCTCCACTCTTTGTCTTAACCAACTTTTTCACTTTAAGTGCATCTTCCTTTCAGAACACTCCTTAATTCACTTTAATTCCACATTACTCACATACCATTCTTTTTTCTAGCATCCATATAGACCACTAGATATTTATCCTTTTAATTAATCATTTTAATTGTATTTACCCTAAATTTCTCAATTGAATAAATCATTTAAATTAAGCTTAAGTTAAGCCTTTAATTAATTAGAACCTTAGTATTTAAATGCATACATATGATTAAAGTAATTATTAATAGCATAGTTTAATTTTTAATACATAATATTTAATGTATAGATTAATGTATTTGAATAACAACTATTCTAGCCCTTGAAACATACTAAAACCCTTGAAAACCTATTAAAACCCTTCAGAAACCCATGAAAATCCTTTAAAACTCTTCTGAACCCTATCATTAATCCATTATCACTTAAATAAACCCTAGCATTAACCCATTAGAATCTTTTGAGACCCTTTGGATTAACCCAATTGACATAAAATCATATCAACTTATGAAATCCTAGGGTTAAATACCCATGATTCTTGAATGTATGAATAAAACAACTCATTAATTGTGAAATTAGAGTAAAACCTAATATGAACATGTATTCTTTATCGTTTCTTGTACCTGCAAACACTTCAAAAGTAGTTAATTCAATCCACACAATTGTTTAACAGTGATATAAAAGGTTTGAGATCACCAATAAAGTTGTTTTCATTTTCTCTGGTCATCAACGGAAAGGTTGAAATCTTTCCGACAACGCTATCTATAATACCACCGGATATTCCACTGAAAACTGTGCATATAACGCCAAAGTGCAAGGACCAGCAACGGTAAATGCCATTATACAAGAACCAGGGCAGCTTGCCACTCATTATGTACCACCTCAGATGAGAAACAACCAGCTGCAAGGATACAAAAATTATAGAGGACAGAGGAATCCTAACTACAATGCAAACCGTTGGTAGACAGGTACATCGCAGGAAGGTCCTGCTTTGCCACCCCCTCGTTGTCATTTTTGTGGTGAATTGGATCACATTCGAAGATTTTGTAAAGATGAAGCCGAATATGATCAGAGAAAGAAAGAGCGTCAGAACCCGATGACCAACATGGTTTATATCACACCAGTAGAAACACAAGCTACAGTAATCCAGACCAGATCCGGTAAGCAGTTGCAGCCAGCAGCTGAGGTATTTGAACCTAGCATCCGTGACCAATAGAGAATGTATGATAAAGCTAGCCAATGGACCACCACCAAACCTCGAGTGTTCCCAGCTCCAATTTTGGTGACCCAAGTTCCACTACCAAAAGAAGGATCGCAGGAACAAGATTCTACCCCACTAACAAACGCATCATCTTCAGAATCGGTCAAAAGTACAAATCATGTAGATCAAGCATGGGAAATTTTATCTAAAGCATCCATTACTCTTCCTCTTGGACAGTTACTTGCACTAGTACCAAGAGTTCGGCAGCAATTCCAGCAACACCTCAGTCCTACGTCTTCCTCCATTCCAGCGACAGCAACGGTACAACCGGAAACTGATTCTACGGTGGATCATTCGGTCCCCTTAATTACGATATGGTACAAAAATCACAAGATTACTCAAGTACTAATTGATGGTGGTTCCGGTGTAAATATAGCTACTACAACCCTTTGCAAGAAGTTAGGGTGGGACCATATTGAGCCTGTCCAATTTTTTGTTAGAATGGCCGACCAATCTCGAGTCCATCCAGTAGGACTTGTACAGAATCACTACAACAGATCGATGGTATACCGAGGTTTTTACCGAGGAAAATGAATGCGGCTTTATTTGTCGTGACGCGGTGTAGAGGTCGGTCTCCGCGTTGGTATCAAAGAGTCGGTATAGGCATCGGTCTAGACATCGGTAAAAGCGTCGGTATATGCGTCGGTATACGCGTCGGTAATTGGTTTCTGCTGCATAGCCTCCTGGGTGTACCGACGATTATTCCGATGATACTACTGGGAGTACCGTCACTTATACCGACGACCATACCTGCAAAATTGTTTTTGGGCAGAATGTTTTGTCTTTTGCTACAGCAACATTACCATGATGTTGCTGAACAAAAGACAATACACTCTGCCCAAAAAAAACCGAGTACATGTGATGTGTACTCTAATGACAACTGAAATATGATTTCATGAAATAGAGTATTATTGTACACAAAAGAGATCGATAATGAGAATGAACAATGAACCATGTACAAAAGAAGTTATATATTTCAATAATGAATCATGTACAAGAGTGTGGCAAACCACTGTCATATATGACGCTTTTACAAAATGTGGCAAAACAATGTATTGCCATATGGAAATCAAATACAAAATATTGGTCTTCCACTGCCATACACATGCAAAGAACGTTCCATATCAACAGTCCTGCAACAAAGAACAATAATGGAATGAGATAAATTCACATGAAAATTACAAACAAGTAAAAACCAAGTTTATAAATTAATTACCTCATCGCAAACGCTCCCATGAAACTACCGCACCGCGTCCCTCCAAGTCCTGCAATAGTGCAGTCAACCCATGACTATATCCATAAGACTCCTCCGATCGTGTTGGAGGACGACCCATTGCCAGCTCTTGAAACAAATATAAAAAGATTAGAGAAATATATATGAAAAATTTAACACAAATAAATTCTATAAATGAAATGGTACTTACAAACTCATGACGCATCGTGTCATATCCACCGCTGCCCAAATGTGATGGTCCAATCGTGTCTAGACGTGTGGCTGCGGCATTTCGCTGCTGGCGATATCGATCAGGAGTCTGCTGCTGCTCATCACGAATCATGTCCCACTCCTCAGCATCTAACCACACAGGCTTTGGTAAGCCTTCTCTGAACGCATCACGAGCCTCGGATCGTCGATGCGACATGACCTCACGTGCAGTGTGCAGAATCCACTCTGAACTGACAATCGACTGTTCATTGGCTGGTCGGAACTTCTGGTAAATCGTTTGTGTGATATAATTCTTCCGATCTTTATCCTCTTCACTCCATTTCCGCATGATGGAGTGTCCAAACTAGATGGAGTGTATATACATGTATATATGTATTACATGTGCATGTGTATGTGTGCATATATCTTATGTAGGTGTTATAACCCTAAAACCCTAATCTTAAAAATTTTAATCTAAAATATGTATATTTTTGTATGCATGTGTATCTACATGTATGTATGTATTATATATATATATGTGCTTGTGTATATATGTTATCTACGTATTTATTTATATATTCAGATTTCTTTCCCTTACGTAATCCTATTTTTATATATTTAATTTTATATATTTAAGTATATATATTTAATTAAATTATTTAAAACACTAGTTCTTTTTATATTTATTTATGTATATAATTATCCTATTTTATATATATATTTATGTAAATAATTATCTTATTCTATATATATATTTATTTATATATTCAAATTTTTTTCTTACATAATCCTATTTTTATATATTTAATTTTATATATTTAATTATATATATTTAATTAAAACCCTAATCTTAAAATTCTATGTATATTTTTGTATGCATATGTATCTACATGTATGTATGTATTATATGTATATGTGTGTTTGTGTATATATGTAATCTACGTATTAAAATCCTAAAACCCTAATCAGAAAGACTTAGACTTAAATCTGAAATACTAAACCCTAAAACCCTAATCTTAAATATGTAGACCTAAAATATGTATATTTTTGTATACATGTGTATATACATGTATATATGTATTACATGGGCATGTGTATGTGTGCATATATCTTATGTAGGTGTTATAACCCTAAAACCCTAGTCTTAAAGATTTAAATCTAAAATATGTATATTTTTGTATGCATGTGTATCTACATGTATGTATGTATTATATGTATATGTGTGCTTGTGTATATATGTTATCTACATATTAAAATCCTAAAACCCTAAGCAGAAAGACTTAGACTTAAATCTGAAATACTAAACCCTAAAACCTTAATCTTAAATATCTAGACCTAAAACCCTAAAACCCTAATCTTAAATATTTAACCCTAAAACCCTAATCCTATTTAAAACCCTAAAACTCTAATCTTAAATATTTAACCCTAAAACCCTAATCCTAGTTTTATATATTTGATGTAAAACAAAAACTTCAAAATAAAAATAGGATTATACGTGTGTATGTATGCATGTGTGTATATATGTGTGTGTATGTATGCATGTGTACATGTGTGTGTATGTATACATGTGTATACATGTGTGTGTATGTGTATGTGTGTGTATGTAGGAATGCATGTGTGTGCATGTGTGTGTACGTGTGTGGATGTATGCATGCATGTATGTGTATGTGTGTGTATGTGTATGCATGCGTATACCTGTGTGTGTATGTATACATGCATGTGTGTATATGTGAGTATGTATGCATGTGTGTATATATGTGTGTATGCATGCATGCCGGTATATGTGTGTGTATGTATGCATGCATGTGTGTATATGTGTGTATATATGCGTGTGTGTATGTATGTGTGTATATTTGTGTGTGTGTATGTGTATGTATGCATATGTGTATATATGTGTGTGTATGTATGTGTGTATGCATGTGTGTGTATGTATGCATGTGTGTAAATTTATGTGTGTGTGTATGCATCCATATGTGTATATGTGTGTGTGTATGTAAGCATGCATGTGTGTATAGGTGTGTGTATGTAAGCATGCATGTGTGTATAGGTGTGTGTATGTAAGCATGCATGTGTGTACATGTATGTGTGTATGTATGCATGTGTAAATTAATGTGTATCTTCCTTTCTCTTTTCTCTCTCTTTCTTTTTCTCTCTCTCTCTCTCTCTCTCTCTCTCTCTCTCTCTCTCTCTCTCTCTCTCTCTCTCTCTCTCTCTCTCCTTCTCTCTCTATCAATAGCGAATAAAAGAATCACTTACAAGTATATCTCTTTTTAAATCGTTGTCGTGAAAGCATAATGTAGGTCGTCTCTCGTCCAATTCCAAACAATCGACGCCAACGAACTTCTGCAAAATCAATGAAAAGAGAAATTAGAAACCCTAAAGCATAGAGAAACACAAATGCTAACAGTACGCGCAACACTTACCAATATGTGAGAGCTAAGCCGAGAGAGAGTGTGTGTGTGTAGAGAGAGAGATTTGTGTGTGTGTGTGTGTGCACAAGACAATGCAGGTTCACGCGCGCAAGTTTGACAGTAGACCGACAGTACTCAAACACGCGCAAAAATGTGAAGTTTTGCTTTCGGGTTTGCGGTATGTTTAAAAATTCGCCGCCGGTATGGACGTCGGTATACGCGTCGGTAGATGCCAGTAAATTACCGATGCTTATATCGACGCACATACCGACGCTTATACCGACGCTCATACCGACGCTTATATCGGTGGCTGCGGGCCACATCGACGATCCCTTTAAAACGGTCATACCGATGGTCACTTGACCATCGGTATCTCTTAGTGAGATTTTCCGAGGTTTATACCGACGCCGACTATGACTGTTGGTATATGCAGCGTCGGTATGCCCCTCATATGTTGTAGTGAATGTCCCGATACCTTTGCAAGGTACAATGTTTAAGATAACTTTCGTAGTTTTAGAACTACTAGAGTCCAGTCTTGATTATAATCTTCTTTTCAGCCGTCCTTGGTTGAAACAAGGTAAGGTTATACAGGATTGGTCAGCACAGGAACTCACTTTCAAAGACAATAATCGTAAATATGTTGTCAAATTGGATGCCATTCAGCCCTGTGAATTACATGCTAGACCATATGGAGGAGAACCGGTCCACATGTTAGATGGTTTATCCAATGACGAAGAAGAAGAATTTTTAAAGAATAACATTGATTTAATCTCCTTAGGGACTGTTGATCTGCAAACTGCTGTCGATAACTGGAATCCGGCAGCCTATACGGTGGTGCCTGTGATCGAAGAAGTGGGGATAACAGATACTGTTGCTATGGATGAAGCCACTATACATCAACTTTTACAACTAGTTTATAATTCAGGAAAACCTCGTCAATTCTATGTTCCAGAAGATCAGTTGATCACCTATAATTTAGGAGATGAAGTAAATCCGCGACCTCTCAAAATAAAGGAAGGATTGTCTGAAGGGTTTTCAAGCTGATTTGATTCAACTTATTCGTGAATTCTCTGATGTGTTTGCATGGAATTACCATGATATGAAGGGTCTGGATCCTCGCATCTATCAGCATAGGGTAGTGCTCAAACCAGAAGCAAGGTCGATTACACAACCCAGCTATCGTATGAACCCTAACTATGCAGCACAGGTTAAAGCAGAACTTGATCGCCTATTAAAGGTAGGATTCCTTGTACCTATTGAGCATGCTGAATGGATCTCCCCGATTGTGATTGTACCAAAGAAAAACAAGCTGCTCCGAATCTATGTCGATTACCGGAAATTAAATGCAGCTACCATACCTGATCCATTTCCTCTTCCATTTCTTGATACAATGCTGGACAGAGTGGCTGGACATGAGATGTATTCATTTCTTGATGGTTATAGTGGTTATAACAAGATCCGAATGGCTGAACAAGACATACCGAAAATAGCTTTCATTACCAATTTTGGTGTTTTTGCTTGTACAGTTATGTGGTTTGGATTAAGAAATGCGCCTAGTACCTTTCAGCGATGTATGCAGGAAATCTTCTCACCCTATCTTACTTCTTTTATGCAAGTATATCTAGATGATTTCTCTTTATTCGATAAGATGGTAGCACACCTATATCATTTACGGTGTTGTTTTGAGAAATGTCGTCAATACAGACTCTTCCTGAACCCAAACAAATCTGTTTTTGCGGTTTCATGTGGTAAGCTTCTTGGCCATATTGTATTTGCACAAGGCATACAAGTTGACCCAGACAAAGTTGCAGCTGTGTTAGAAGCACCTGTGCCTACTACGCCGAAAGAAGTAATGCGCTTCATGGGTCAAGTGAGATGGCATGATCGACATTTACGGTGGCTTGCTCATTTGGCAATACCCCTAAATCGGCTAATAACTAGTACTCCTCGACAGTTTGATTGGACTCAGGAATGTCAAATTGCACTTGATCGTCTAAAAGGCTTATTAACACATGTTCCAATTCTACAACCTCTTGATTGGGAACGCCCATTTCATGTTTTTGTAGACGCATCAGATATAGCCATTGGAAGTGTTCTAATGCAACAAACTAATAAGTGGTTTTGGCTTGTTTACTACGCAAGTCAAAGGCTTGCTCCTGCTAAAAAGAACTATTAAGTAACTTAAAGACAATGTCTTGGTTTGGTGTATTCTGTAAAGAAATTCCGGTATTATTTGCTAGGCCTTAGGTGGTCGTTTAGCACGTTGGGTTCTACTCTTACAAGAATTTGATTACGAAGTGATTCATCGACCTGGAACTACACATGCCTTAGCAGATTTTCTCTCTAGGTTGGATTCTGGTGAAGCTCCGGTCGGTGTTGATGACACCACACCAGCTATTTATGTTACTGAAATGAATAGTGATGAATCTGCACAACCTCTTGAGACACCTAATTACTATGATAAGTTATTAACCTTTCTTACTAATGGATGTCTTCCTCCTCAAACTTCCCCTACAATGCGCCAAAAAATTGTAGTTTATAGTTGCAGATTCCGGTTGATTGCTGGAGAGTTGTATTATATGGATCACACGGGTTTTACTTTGTTGTATTCCTCCACATGAAGTAAACTCAGTAATTGCTCTAGCACATTCAATACCCTCCGGTGGACATTTTGCAGCAGATTTAACGCATCGAAAAATTCTGCAAAGTGGGCTCTGGTGGTCTACTATGTATCGAGATGTATCTTAATTTGTGCAACAATGTGACAATTGTCAGCAATCTGGACATCCTTTACAACGTCATTTCTTTCCTCTACAACCTGTTTTACCTTTAGAACCTTTTCAAAAATGGGGTCTTGATTTTATTGGACCAATTACACCTCCAGCAATACTCAGCAAAAATCGTTACATACTGACCTGCACAGATTATGTTACAAGGTGGGCAGAAGCTTGGCCTTTACGGTGACGGATCAAGGCACACATTTTATTAACAATTTAATGAAAGTACTCACACACTCTTTTCAAATTCTGCATAAATTTAGTTCTCCTTATTATCCTCGTGCTAATGGCTTAGCTGAAAGTACAAACAAGACCTTGTTGAATATGCTTCGAAAATTGATTCTGGAATCACCAAAAAGATGGGATCAGTTACTACCTGCATTATTATGGACATACCGGACTATATATAAAGTTGCAACCGGACTAACTCCTTTCAAGCTTGCTTATGGATTAGAGGCAATTGCTCCAATGGAAGTTGTAGTGCCTAGTTTACGTGTTGCCATAACTCAAAAATCGATACCCGAAGAGCCTTTACCATTTCGGTTGCACACACTCAGAGAACTAGATGAGCATCGCTGGGAAAGTTTTCTAACTCTTCAAGAAGTGCAGTTGCGGTAAGCTCGTACACATGATCGGTATCTTAAAACTCTAGTTTTTACGGTAGGGCAACATGTGCTGTTTTATAATGCAAAATCAAATCGTTCTGCTGGAAAATTCAAGTTACAATGGTTTGGTTCTTACCGGATTACTGAACAAGTGGGCCCAGCTACGTTTCGGTTGACTACTTTGACCGGAATTCCTCTTCCTAAAGTGATCAATGGTTCAAAGTTGCGGTCGTATCATCAAACATCTAATTCACACTGAAGTGTTCTACGGTTGCCCGCATATTTTTTTTCTATTTTGTTTTCTTTTTCTTTTTTGGTTTTGCATGTTTGTTGGATAAAAAACCATACACTCCTCGTTTTGCTACATAATCATAAAACTCCTCGTTTGGATACATGAATGTAAGCCGCCTTTTCTTATCGATTACGCTCATGCATGCACACCTTAGTTATGAGGTTATCATCTCAACATCGCGCGATGATTCACATTTTTTGATCGCTTCCCGCTGCCAAGTATCTACTTAACCTTTTTTCATTCCACTGTTAATCGCTATTGTGTCTGCATGCTTTGTGTACTTTGTGTTTCCTGTAATCCCTATGTCTACTTGCTATTCGTGTGCACATGATGGAAGCTCTGGCAAACTTTGCTACCTTCCGTGACGGACTCCCTGCGGATGTGGGTGAGTTCCTACGTGTACGTGGGTTGTCCAATTTCACTGAACTGCCTTGGCATTAGTGGAATGTCACCCATTCTACGCCCAGATTATTGCCACAATCGCTGCCACACCTGTTGGGGAGCAGAGTTGGCCAATTACTTCCTTACCATCTCGAGTAGTAAACACCCTATAGTCCTTTGCTGATGCTTTCCGACTCTCTCCGGAAGGTCGAGAGAATGGCCCAAATCTGCCAATAGCAACCATGATTCAATTGTTCGCTAGGTACTCTTCAAATGAGTATGCTATACTCTGTAGCCCTGAGCCTGAAAGAACAGCCTTACAATTTTTAGTAGCCATCTTAAACCTGCAGAAACGTACATATGGGATATCTCACCCATTCTATTTAGTAATTGATATGGCCGCTCAAGAGCCTATCAATTTAGCTTCCTATTTTTTCCGGCGCATTCACCGTGAATGCGTTGCGAGTATTAAGCAGGTTAACAAAGGAGATATGCCACGTTCCCGTCTCCCTCACATACTCAGTTTCCTGTTTCCAACCATACAAGCAGCACAACCAGCTCCACGAGGTCTAATTTTGTATCATGAAGAATCCGTGCAAATTCTAGAAGATGATGAAGAAGATGACGAAGAACTTTTCCAGCTTCTCCGCCGAAAAAGAATCAGAATAAGCTCTTCTGATAGTCAAGTAAAGGGTTCCGCCACTGGGACATTAGTCCACTTCAGGAAGAAGTAGATACAGTAAAGGCAGAAAATCATGCTCCATAAACAGATATTCAGGACATTAGTCCACTTCAGGAAGAAGTAGATACAGTAAAGGCAGAAAATCATGCTCTGCATAAACAGATATTACAGCTCCAGGCTACAATTACCAAACAAGAGTCATTGATTAATAAAAAAAATGAGGCGTAAGCTGAGCTTCAAGCAAAAGATGATTTGTTATGTGCTGCTGATGCAGAGATCCTACAATTGAAACAGTTAGTCAAAGATAAAGAGGATGCCCGCATAGCCCTAGGAGATTTGTTAAAGGAAACTCGAGATCAATTGGATGAAGCAGTACAGAAAGGACAGGAAATGGCAGCTTTACTAAAGCAAACAAATATGCAGCTAGAGTTTGCAAATTCAAACCTATTTGAATCAAATGCTGCTTTTAAAAGCCAGATGATGTTAGTTGCTCAACTATAGAAGGAGATACCAGGGATAAGAAGAGAAAGAGATGCCTGTCATAGGACTATTTTGTGTGTGTATGTGTGTGTATGCATTATGTATGCATATGTATGTGTATGTGTGTGTATGTGTTTGTGTGTGTATGTGTCTATGTGTGTGTATGTGTATGCATATGTGTGTGTATGTGTATCCATGTATGTATGCATATGTGTGTGTATGTGTGTGTATGTGTTTATGTGTGTCTATGTGTCTATGTGTGTGTATGTGTCTATGTGTGCATATGTGTGTGTATGCATGTAAGTATGTATGTATGTACTCATATGCATATGCATTATGTATGCATATGTGTGTGTATGCATGTAAGTATGTATGGATGTACGCATATGCATATGCATTATGTATGCATGTATGTTTATGTGTGTGCATGTCTCTCTATGTGTGTTTGTATGCATATATGTGTGTGTATGTGTGTATATGTGTGTGTATGTGTGTGTGTATGTGTGTGTGTATGTGTGTGTGTATGTGTGTGTGTATGTGTGTGTATATGTATGTGTATATGTGTGTGCATGTGTATGCATTATGTGTGCATGTCTGTATGCAACATTATTTGTGTATGTGTATGTGTGTGTGTGTCTATGTGTATGTGTGTGTGTGTGTCTATGTGTGTATATGTGTGTGTATGCATATGTATGTGTGTGTAAATCTGTGTGTGTGTGCGCATACCTTGCAAGTAGATGTCTCTCTCTCTGTCTCTCTCTGTCTCTCTCTCTCTCTCTCTCTCTCGTGCACTCTCTCTCTCTCTCAGTCTCTTCTTGGTCTTTCACGTCCAAATCCCGGCACAAATGTGCCGGGAGAAATCAATTTTTTTTTTTTACATTCCAGAGTGTCGCATATGCGATGCTCTTCACTTTGCCAACGTCGCAAATACCGTCGATCACTAGCTACGGTATATGCATCGCTATTAATTTAGCATCGCATAAGCCACGCTTTCATCGCTTATGCGACAGTTCTCGCTTAAAGAAAAAAACAAAAAAATGACCGTCACTTATGCGACGTTAGCGTCGCATAAGCGACGGTACACGTTTTCTTTTTCAATTTGGGGGCGTCGCTATGCCCCCCTATTTCTTGTAGTGAATGTACAAGAATGACCTAAAAAACAAGAATACAAAAAGTGCAATATATAAAGATTAGTACATAAGGAAGAACCTAATGTTCATGAATGAGTGAGCTGGCAAGGAACAAATGTGCCATTACTCTCGGTAGATAAATGTAATAAAGCTCAATGAAGTATCCCTTACATATACTAGCGTGACCACTATACATGTCAGAGAAATGAAAAAACTGGTATGTGTCATCCTGGATCATCACATGTTGAGCTTGATATCTCAACACTCCCCCTCAAGCTCAGGGAAATATCGTGTAATCCAAGCATCTCGTGAAACTTCTTCAACTTCTCAGATCCAAGTGCTTTGGTGAAAATTTCAGCAACCTATTGTCACATAAACAAGATCAATATCATGTGCTAATACCTAAATCTGCAAGTAGCATTTCTAGCCATGATGCCTCACATGCTTCCATTGCAGCACCTCTATACTTAGCCTCTGTACTAGACAAAGCAACAGTGGGTTGCTTCTTACTGCTCCATGTAATAGGTGCACTCCCAAGTGAGAATAGAAAACCACTAGTAGATCTTCTATCTAGAATGCTACTAGCCCAATCTGCATCGATGCATCCATAAACCTGCAAATCTACACCAGCCTCATAAAACAATGCATAATCCAAAGTATCACCCACATAACATAGAGTGCACCTCAGGGCATCCAAATTTCGCTTCCTAGGAACCTGCATGAACTGACTTTCAAGTCCAACACTATAACTTAGATGAGGCCTAGTAATTGTCAGATATATAAGACTTCCCACAATTTTCGTCTACATAGTAGCATTTTCCAATGCTTCACCTCATGTAATATCCAATTTCAAATTCTGATCTAATGGCATAGAAATTGGCTTACAATCATCCATACTATACTTTTGCTGCATATTCAAGGCATATTGCCTTTGCGACTTCCATATACCTGTTTCTCTATGTACAAACTCAATGCCCAAGAAATAGCACAGCACACCAAGATCTTTCATGTCAAATTCGTGCATAAGAAGTTACTTTACTTGTTTGATGCTTCCTTTATTATCACCACCTACAATCAGGTCATCAACGTAAATAGTCACAATAGTGATGCCATCATCAGCCTTCCTTGCATATAGTGAGTGCTCTACATCACACATTGAAAACCCAATGTTGGTTAAGTAATCACGAATCCTTGCATGCCATGCGCGAGGGGCTTGCTTCAGCCCATACAAAGGCTTTTGCAAGCTGCAAACATATTCTGGATACTTTGAATCTTCATATCCTTGTGGCTGGTCCATATATACTTCTTCCTGTAACTCACCATGTAGGAAAGCATTCTTCACATCTGTTAAATGCAGGTCTTGCCATCAGAGACGCGTTTAAACATATATCGGGTTCTTGGGAGTGGAAGCGGTCTGTTAAACAGAGGCCCTATACTTGATTTTCCAAAATCAACTCACTCACATGATCGTAATCTAACATTAAAAATCTTTGTCAATACAACTTACTTATCAAGTCTCTGGTTACACTCTTACAATCTAACTATCGGTAATCAGACTCTTCCAAAATCTACCGATTACAATCCAGTTGATGCGTTCTCAACAGACAGCGGCAAAACTATCATTGCCGTAATACAGAATCACTTTGTCTAACTTAAGAGTTGATCCAAACACAACTACTGTAAACAACAGAGACAATAACAGTAACTCAATCTGTACCGTACAAGTGTAGATAATCAAACGGTCTATTCAATAACTTTACTAATCCAACTTACTAACAGAAAACTCAGACTTCGTCTGATTCATCTACTCACAGAATGTCGATTCATACACAGATTAAGACTTCCTTAGTGACCAACACACAATGCAAGATGAACGAAACACAAACTCACAGTAATAAACTTAGCGGAATCGTGATTCAGTACTTAGCTTAAAATAACCTTACTATAACTTAATCTTACCGGACAGGTACAGATAATCAACAACACAGAAAGACACAGAATAACTCAGAGCTCTCAAACACACCATGGAAACTATACAAACATCATCAACCAGACGAACAGTCTGGCGACTCCTCTGATCGTCCTCGAAGTGTCTTTTTTCATTGATTTATATAAAGGTTACAACATCAATCAAGGTTACAACATCTACGCAACGACCTTTCGGTTCATTAAGAGTCAGATTTTACAATTGCCAATCCGGCAGCTTACACTGGTACGCACGGTGGACTTGAACCTGCAGGTATACAAAAATATTACGGCTCATCAACTATACCTTCTAGATACATAGTTCTAGCTAACCTGAAAGTCCGGGCAATTTTCTTCTTCAATGACTCTAACATCTGCTTCATAATTTATGGTGCTACAAGCTGAGCATCTGTCCGTACTGAACTTCAAGAAATAACTTGGCTTATTAAACTTTCTGCCTGGGTCTGCAAAAAAGCTTCCTGTAAATAAAATTCATTCGCCAAAGCTACATCCCGACTGACCTTCATATCAGCAATTTGCTTATCAACTTTGGAGAGTCTTTCTTTCTGTGTATCCAGTTGATACTCCCTTCTTTCCAACTCTTGATTCTGAAACTGTACTGTTTTGTAATACGCATCACACTCTCTTTTTATCGCTGGTATCTCCTTCTGTAGTTGAGCGACTAAATTCATCTGTATTTTAAGATCTTTATTTGATTCAGATAAATATACTTGTGTCCGCTGGAATTCTTCATTAGTATTTTTAGCCAAATCAGCCATCTCTTGTCCTTTCTGTACTGCTTCATTCAGTTTTGCTCTAGTCTCTTCTAAAAGATTGCCTAGAGCTATATGTGCATCCTCTTTATCTTGGATTAACTGCTTCAACTGAACTAGTTCTGCATCAGCAACACTTAATAATTCATCTTTTTCTCGGACTTCAGCTAGTGCCGCATCTCGTTGACTGATAACTGTTTCCTGTTCGGCAAGTCTAGTCTGTAACTCCTTAATTTGTTCATTTAAAGCTTGATTTTCTACTTTGAGGGCAACTAGTTCTTCCTGGAGAGGGCTAATGTATGATTCTAGAACATCAACCTTGTGTTGAAATTCTTTTCGGATGTTATCAGTCACTTCCTTCATTTGTGCTGGCAGCTGTTGCGATAGCTGGATTAGCATTTGACCCATGGATGCGAGCTCAAAAAACATGGGAATTGATGGAAACAGTATAGAAGGACGTGGTTGAGATGAAGAGGTTGTTAGAAGTTGATGTGAAGAGGGTGGAGAGTAATTCGGTGAGGAAGATGAAGCAGAAGGTTCTTCAGTAGGCTGTACAGGTATAATAGGGTTGATTGGGAGGACGGGTGGCGAAGTTGGTTGCAAAATATTAGTCTCTAATACCTTTTTGGTGGATTGCTGCGGAGTCATCAGGGTTGGCAACTGCAGACTCGACTGCCTTAATCAGTTCCTCAAAAATTTCTTTAATAATAAGTTGCCCATCTTCTTGCTTTTCCTGTTCCGATTGTTGGTGAGATTCTTCTTTAGAGGAGCTAGCTGCAGAATCAACGGTATCATCATGCTCTTGTTGCTAATTTGGAGAGGACTACGCTGATGAATCCTAGTGCATTGATGTTGCTGTGTCATGGAAAGTCTCTTCTTCATGTTCTTCTTCTTGATTGTTGTCTGCTTCTTTACCTGCGGCCGAACCTTGTACTTGGCTGTCAGATGAACTGATTCTGATGCGTTTTCGGCGGAGGAGCTGGAATATTTCTTCGTCATCTTCTTCATCATCTTCCAATATCTGCGTAGATTCTTCATGATAGAGAACTAGACCTCTGGAAGGCGGTTGTGCTGCTTGTATTGCCGGAAACAGGAAACTTAGTATGTGGGGGAGACGGGAACGCAGCATATCTCCTTTGTTGACCTGTTTAATTACCGAAATGCATTCTTTGTGAATGCGACGGAAATAATATGAGGCAAAGTTTACAGGCTCTCTGGCAGCCAAATCTATTGCTGAATAGAATGGGTGAGATATCCCATATGTACGTTTTTGCAGGTTCAAGATGGCGACTAAGAACTCTAAGGTTGTTCTTTCAGGCTCAGGACGACAAAGGATAGCATATTCATTAGAAGAATGTCGGGGAAACAATTGGATCATTGTGGCTAGCGACAAATTAGGGCCATTCTCTCGACCTCTCGAAGAGAGTTGGAAAGCATCGGCAAAGGTCTGTAGAGTTATTACTACCCTAGAAGGTAATGAGGTTATTGGCCAACTCTGCTCCGTAGCAGGTGTGGCAGCGATGGCGGCGATGATTTGGGTGTAGAACGGGTGACATTCTACTGAATGCCAAGGCAATTCAGTGAAATTAGCCAATCCACGGACACGTAGGAACTCACCTACATCTGCGGGGAGTCCGTCACAGAACGCAGTAAAGTTTGCTAACGCTTCCATAGTGCGCACACGAATAACAAGCACAAGAACACAATTGTAGAGGGTATACAGAAAGCACAAGCTTCTGCCCATCTTGTAGCATAATCTGTGCATGTTAGAATATATCTGTTGTTGCTAAGGATTGTTGGAGGTGTGATTGGTCCAATAAAGTGAAGACCCCATTTCTGAAAAGGCTCCAATGGTAATATAGGTTGGAGAGGGAAAAAATATCATTGTAAAGGCTGTCCAGACCGTTGACAATTGTCACACTGTTTGACAAACTGAGATACATCTCTGTACATGGTAGGCCACCAAAGCCCACATTGCAGAATTTTTCGGTGTTAAATCTGCTGCAAAATGTCCACCCGAAGGTATGGAATGTGCCAGAGTGATAACTGAGTTTACTTCATGTGGAGGAATACAACGAAGTAAGACTCCAGTGTGATCCATATAATACAATTCTCCAGCAATCAACCGGAATCGACGACTGTAAACTGCAATTTTCCTATGCATTGCAAGAGAAGTCTGAGGAGGAAGATATCCATAAGTAACAAAGGCTAATAATTGATCATAGTAAGTAGATGTCACAGGAGGTTCTCTAGATTCATCAGTAGTTGGGTCAGTAACATAAATTGCAGGTGTGGTGTCCTCAACACCGACCGGAGCTTCACCGGAATCCAACCAAGAAAGGAAATCTGATAATGTATGTGCAGTTCCAAGTCGATGAATTACTTCGTAATCAAACTCTTGTAATAATAGAACCCAACGTACTATCGGCGCGAAAGCGACGGTCGGTGGATCAGGGCAACCGCCAAAAATACGACACACGCGGGGTGCTTGGAGCAAGCTCAGGTGATTTGGGACTCAGAGCAATTCACATGAAGATTTCAAAACTTTCAAACATTAATTGAAATCATAGTATAACATAAATAATGATTCGTCATAATTCTCTTGAAATAACGTAATCAAGATTAAGCATACTTTTGTTTCAAGCTGCTTTTTAGCTTTTAGGCAAACTCATAAGAAAACAAGATTTTAGTAGCAACCTATAAACAAATATATCGATTCATTTTTTGTGCATCATGAAAGTCGACACATTTCAATCAAATATTATTAGTAGCTTATTTGCAAACAATATCCTATCATATCCTCAATCATCTCATGTCAAATCATTTTTCTTCTGCTGTAGCATGAAAACAATTAGTAACTGTAGGGGAGTATATAGGTGTCAACTTATATCACTAAGACTTAAGAGATTTGTCATTGGATTGCTGTTCATGTTTAGCTTTATCGGAAAAAGAAAAGAGTTGAAGTGCTCTCTCTAATATAGCTAGCTATAGGACTTTTAGAATGAGCATAAGCGTCATCAAAAATTTTAATGAATCGCTCTGAAATACAATACTGTTGGACAACAATCTTAAAGTACCATGACAAAAGATACATTCCAAATGTGCTCCATGAGAATCGAAGATAATTTACTTTCAATTATTGGGAGTTCATTTAGCGATTGAGTTATTACACTCAACACGAGTTTCCCATTTAATTATAATTTTCAAAATAAGTGGCGCAAATCCCTAATTTTCACTCCTTTTTGTTTACATAAAATCAATGCAAACAAGGATATAGCTATCGTTAAAGTGCTGGATGAAGATCTTTAAAACATCCGATTTCATTGTTTCAGAGAATAAATTGTAAGTCATACTTATCGAATACTCCAGGTAATTTCTGCTGTAGTATTAAGCTTGAGAAGTGAGTGAAAGTTTTAGCTAGTAGATTGGAAAAATATGCGCAACACATAAGAGTTCATGCATTCAACAAAGAAGTTTCTTTGAAAAGAAACGATCAAAAATCCTAAAAGTATGATTTCATATGCACGTAGGACAATCGTTTATATCGTTATCCATGCATCGAGAATGCATCCTCATTTCAATGGAGTGCAGATCGGCGTGATTATGAGTCACAGAGAAAAAGAAAAATATCGTTATTGAATCTCCTTAACCACAAGTGAGTTAATATGACTGGCTATACTTTGCACATTCCTATGCATGACAACCTGTAAACACATAAAGAGCTCATTGCTTGCGAACCTGTAATTGCTTGCGAACAACGATGATTTCTCACCAACACAATAGAGATTCAGATTCTCAACATAATTACAAGATCAAAACTTTGATCTTATTTTAACATATAACATCAGTTATAAATTGATATGGAAAAACTACAAAAGACTCTTTATGCGTGCAAAATACTTCCCATTAAGCAAAAATGAAGTTCATAACCAAAAACTCTTTGACATGACAGATGGGCCATAAATATTTTCTTCTCCTTGAATATATCGCTTGACTATCCACAGTGCTCACCAAAATCAAAGAAAGAAGGTCGGATTAGCCAGACATTAAGCATCTTATATGATATGATCTTTCTAATTAGACAAACATTAAATGAAAGCTCTTCTATCTCAGAACGTCGGAGCTTATTCCCACGTTTAGAATCTGTTCACAGATAATGCAACTTATTCTCAATGGTCCAAAAGTCAACAGTATTTTGCAATATTGTTTCCATAGTAGAGCATCAATGTTGTAAAACAGAACAGCCATTATCTGTACCTAAGTAAGCTTTTCACAACCACACATCTGTATTTTCTCCATGTTCATTCATTTATGCTTCTCTTACCATCGACATCTAAGTATTAAGTAGATATAGTAGTTATCGCATTTTTGAAACAAATTTTGAATAAACAAATTAACAGATGTCTGAATTTCAATCTCTAAATCTTCTGCCTTTGAAGCTTCCGATCCTATCAGAATTAGTCCTTGACACAACACATACATCTTCCAACAAAACAACAATTGTGGAGCCGAAATGAACTTATAGTAACCTTTTCTCAATATGCTCTCAGATTTCATGATCTACCATTCACCTTGGTAATTATGAAATGGACATCTAACTTTGGATGAAAGTAATTATGTGTATTAAAAATTCTCTCTTCATCAAACAATTTTGAGGGCAAATAGATTGCATAGAAAAATGGAGATAAAATCGAAATCTTATATACATTCGTAGCGTTGGAAAGGTGCGAGTACATCTTAGGGCAATCATTCCTAACAAATATATCAACTTCCTTTCGCTAAAATCATTCAGTGAAGTCAGAATAAAAAATACACAAACATATGTCTTATGCTGATGTTTAAAATTGAATCTACAGCGTTCAACTCACACTCCCACTGTATCAACCGACTTAAAGACTCTCACGCGGATGACATGACTAAAACATCAAAAAAAAGAAAAAGATAATCTTTTAATGCAAGTCAAAGTAGAGAACAAATAGAAACTCAACATACAGAGTACGCTAATTGACGATATGAAGCACGCGGCAAATAAATTTCATATGCTCTATGTCTTTGCATAATAAAGAAATTGAGTAGACCTTGGGCAAACGGACTGCGCAAGCCATTGCTCTGCTCATTGTGAATGGTAGAAGAAAAAGGATGCCAATAGAATAGAACAAATATGTGTTGCGCTCTGACTAGACGTCCTCCTACATCACGTTTCCATCATGAGGAGCTGGGAAGAAGCCGAGTCTATAGCTCCATGAAAAACCTCCTTTCAGTACATGCTTTCCAGCCACCCCTGAGAGAGTTCTGTCAGCGCTCTCCTTTCTTTAGAGCTGCAGCACTCTTTTTCCCTCTGCGGATTATCCTCCTCTCTACAACTGTCTCCTCTGATTGCGTGTCTGCTTCCCTCCTTCTTCTCAAAGTTGCCCTGGGAACTCCACGCCACATTAGACATGTAAAAAATGACCTCCTTTCTTGCTGAGTCCCTTCCTCTCTTTTATGCTTTCTCCTCCCGAATCCACATCAGCCATGCAAAACTGCCCCTTCTCTTCGTTTTTTCTCTTAGTTTTCAGCAGATCGACTTTCCTAACTGTGTGAGCGCTACCTCCTCTTTTTCCACCTCTGCATATTCGTTTTTAGGCAACAAATGGTGAACCTTTGTTAGCGCATGTAAATTATTTGTATACCCATTTGTAATGATTTGATGTCACCGACTTCTTTTCTTCCCTTGTGAATAAGGCTTAAGAATGGACACCCTCTGCCTTTTAGAGAATGTCATAAATAAAATATTTCAAGAGAGTTTGAACCCATGCCTTCGTTATCTTGAACATATTGAATTGCCCTCGAGCATAGATACATATAAATATTAAATAGATCCCAAATTGAAAAGTGTGACCTTCATCAAACGAAGGATTAGATGGAAAAGAATTGAGTGGCTTTACAAGAATCAGAGATACTTCATTGATTGACTTCGACATTTCTAGAATTCTCAAATCCATAATGTATATCTTGAGCCGTTGTTTCGAACTATGTTGTCAAGTAAGAAGAAGCAAACGTAGAGATGGAAATCTCTACGACATCCACCCCCACCAAACCTGTGCGTCCGTTGGATGCACCAACCTGGGAACCTGCTTTCTTCATATCATAAACTGTATTTATATATCATTTTGTTACAAAATCTTCAAGTGCATGGGTAAAAAGTTAAAGTGCCTTATGCACGGCCATGTAATGGGCCCTATGAAATGCATACTCTGTAATGAATAGAAACAAATATGGTGAATTAAATAAAGAAAAAGGCTTTTGATGGTGAGCTTGGTGCACTCACTTACATACATAGCAATGTGAAAAATGCATTCATCCTTAAAGTCTCTCATATGTGCATGGGTATAGATCAGATCGTGCCTTGATGCATGGTCATATAATGTAACCCTACCACATGCATACTTTAAGTGCATTTTCAAAATTTATGGTGCATAAGGGATAAGAGCTTTTGATGAAGAGGTTTTTATCTACTAAACTTAGAATTTGCTCGTAGATTTCATCATACATGTTACAATCTAGATTGGTGCAAATGAACGTGCACCTAAGGGAAAACTCAACATGTGTTTGTACATAATTTGATGCATACTTTTAATGCAAGCTTAAACAAAAATGGTGCAGAAAAGGGAAGTAAATAGTTATTCATAGTCTATTCTTAAAGAAAATCTTGGTTCATCAATCAACTCCCATTCTTCATGCGAATCCTGAAAAATAACTCATCTTGAAAAAATTTGTGAAAATCATAACTATTAGCCAATTTAAATCAAATATATCAAGTTAAAATAAAACTTCTAGATAATCCATCTATAAAAAAACCGAAGTAACATTAAGTCAAATTTTGTAGCTTTCATCGAATCGTCTTTTCTTGCTTGACCTGCATTAAACCACTCAAAACATTGATTACAAAAGAAATATTTGCATCATTAATGAAATTCATAATTTTAGTTTAGGAAGAGATAAAACTTTCGTGCTCGTAATTATCTTTTGATGAGGGAGAGATAAAACTCCCGTGCTCGTAATTATCTTTTGATGAGGGAGAGATAAAACTCCCGTGCTCGTAATTATCTTTTGATGAGGGAGAGATAAAACCCCTGTGCTCGTAATTATCTTTTGATGAGGGAGAGATAAAACTCCCGTGCTCGTAATTATCTTTTGATGAGGGAGAGATAAGACTCCCGTGCTCGTAACTATCTTTTGATGAGGGAGAGATAAAACTCCCGTTCGTGTGTGTTTTTAATTTTGAGGGAGAACACTTACTAAACTCCCGTTCGTGTGTGTTTTTAATTTTGAGGGAGAACACTTACTAAACTCCCGTTCGTGTGTGTTTTTAATTTTGAGGGAGAACACTTACTAAACTCCCGTTCGTGTGTGTTTTTAATTTTGAGCGAGAACACTTACTAAACTCCCGTTCGTGTGTGTTTTTAATTTTGAGGGAGAACACTACAAAAACTCCCGTTTGTGTGTTTTTAATTTTGAGGGAGAACACTTACTAAACTCCCGTTTGTGTGTTTTTTTAATTTTGAGGGAGAACACTTACTAAACTCCTGTTCATGTGTGTTTTTAATTTTGAGGGAGAACACTTACTAAACTCCCGTTCGTGTGTGTTTTTAATTTTGAGGGAGAACACTATAAAAACTCCTGTTCGTGTGTGTTTTTAATTTTGAGGGAGAACACTTACTAAACTCCCGTTCGTGTGTGTTTTTAATTCTGAGGGAGAACACTACAAAAACTCCCGTTCGTATTTATGTTTTTGATTTTGAGATTGCCAGGCCGTCGTGTTTCACGTCGGGTTCACCAATTTTGTCGGCGCGAAAGCGACGGTCAGTGGATCAAGGCGACGGCCAAAAATACGGCACACGCGGGGTGCTTGGAGCAAGCTCAGGTGATTTGGGACTCAGAGCAATTCGCATGAAGATTTCAAAACTTCCAAACATTAACTGAAATCATAGTATAACATAAATAATGATTCGTCATAATTCTCTTGAAATAAGGCAATCAAGATTAAGCATACTTTCGTTTCAAGCTGCTTTTTAGCTTTTAGGCAAACTCATAAGAAAACAAGATTTTAGTAGCAACCTATAAACAAATATATCGATTCATTTTTTGTGCATCATGAAAGTCGACACATTTCAATCAAATATTATTAGTAGCTTATTTGCAAACAATATCCTATCATAT
This sequence comes from Ceratopteris richardii, assembly GCA_020310875.1. NCBI lineage: Eukaryota > Viridiplantae > Streptophyta > Polypodiopsida > Polypodiales > Pteridaceae > Ceratopteris > Ceratopteris richardii. The sequence continues at coordinate 82,214,539 of CM035419.1, read as the reverse complement.
CCTCAATCATCTCATGTCAAATCATTTTTCTTCTGTTGTAGCATGAAAACAATTAGTAACCGTAGGGAAGTATATATGTGTCAACTTATATCACTAAGACTTAAGACATTTGTCATTGGATTGCTGTTCATGTTTAGCTTTATCGGAGAAAGAAAAGAGTTGAAGTGCTCTCTCTAAGATAGCTAGCTATAGGACTTTTAGAATGAGCATAAGCGTCATCAAAAATTTTCATGAATCGCTCTGAAATACAATACTGTTGAACAACAATCTTAAAGTACAATGACAAAAGATAGATTTCAAATGTGCTCCATGAGAATCGAAGATTATTGCGAGTTCATTTAGCGATTGAGTTATTACACTCAACACGAGTTTGCCATTTAATTATAATTTTCAAAATAAGTGGCGCAAATCCCTAATTTTCACTCCTTTTTGTTTACATAAAATCAATGCAAACAAGGATATAGCTATCGTTAAAGTGCTGGATGAAGATCTTTAGAACATCCAATTTCATTGTTTCAGAGAATAAATTGTGAGTCATACTTATCGAATACTCCAGGTAATTTCTGTTGTAGCATTAAGCTTGAGAAGTGAGTGAAAGTTTTAGCTAGCAGATTGGAAAAATATGCGCAACACACAAGAGTGCATGCATTCAACAAAAAAGTTTCTTTGAAAAGAAACGATCAAAAATCTTAAAATTATGATTCAATATGCACGTAGGACAATCGTTTATATCGTTATCCATGCATCGAGAATGCATCCTCATTTCAATGGAGTGCAGATCGGCGTGATTATGAGTCACAGAGAAAAAGAAAAATATCGTTATTGAATCTCCTTAACCACAAGTGAGTTAATATGACTGGCTATACTTTGCACATTCCTATGCATGACAACCTGTAAACACATAAAGAGCTCATTGCTTGCGAACCTGTAATTGCTTGCGAACCTACATCAAAAATCAGTCCATTGAACAACGCTGATTTCTCACCAACACAATAGAGATTCAGATTCTCAACATAATTACAAGATCAAAACTTTGATCTTATTTTGACATATAAGATCAGTTATAAATTGATATGGAAAAACTACAAAAGACTCTTTATGCGTGCAAAATACTTCCCATTAAGCAAAAATGAAGTTCATAACCAAAAACTCTTTGACATGATAGATGGGCCATAAATATTTTCTTCTCCTTGAATATATCGCTCGACTATCTACAATGCTCACCAAAAATCAAAGAAAGAAGGTTGGATTAGCCAGACATTAAGCATCTTATATGATATGATCTTTCTAATTAGACAAACATTAAATGGAAGCTCTTCTATCTCAGAACGTCGGAGCTTATTCGCACATTTAGAATCTGTTCACAGATAATGCAAATTATTCTCAATGGTCCAAAAGTCAACAGTATTTTGCAATATTGTTTCCATAGTAGAGTATCAATGTTGTAAAGCAGAACAACCATTATCTACACCTAAGTAAGTTTTTCACAACCACACATCTGTATTTTCTCCATGTTCATTCATTTATGCTTCTCTTACAATCGAAATCTAAGTATTAAGTAGATACAGTAGTTATCGCATTTTTGAAACAAATTTTTAATAAACAAATTAACAGATGTCTGAATTTCGATCTCTAAATCTTCTGCCTTTGAAGCTTCCGATCCTATCAGAATTAGTCCTTGACACAACACATACATCTTCCAGCAAAACAACAATTGTGGAGCCGAAATGAACTTATAGTAACCTTTTTTAATATGCTCTCAGATTTCATGATCTACCATTCACCTTGGTAATTATGAAATGGACATCTAACTTTGGATGAAAGTAATTATGTGTATTAAAAAGTCTCTCTTCATCAAACAATTTTGAGGGCAAATAGATTGCATAGAAAAATGGAGAATAAAATCGAAATCTTATATACATTCTTAGCGTTGGAAAGGTGCGAGTACATCTTAGGGCAATCATTCCTAACAAATATATCAACTTCCTTTCGCTAAACGCATTGAGTGAAGTGAGAATAAATAATAAACAAACATATGTCTTATGTTGATGTTTAAAATTGAATCTACAGCGTTCAACATGGATGACATGACTAAAACATCAAAAAAAAGAAAAAGATAATCTTTTAATGCAAGTCAGAGTAGAGAAGAAATAGAAACTCAACATACAGAGTACGCTAATTGATGATATGAACCACGCGGCAAATAAATTTCATATGCTCTATGTCTGTGCAGAATAAATTTCATATGCTCTATGTCTGTCAGCGCTCTCCTTTCTTTTAGAACTGCAGTGCTCTTTTTCCCTCCCCGATTATCCTCCTCTCTACAACTGTCTCCTCTGATTGCGTGTCTGCTTCCCTCCTTCTTCTCAAAGTTGCCCTGGGAACTCCACGCCACATTAGACATGTAAAAAATGGCCTCCTTTCTTGCCGAGTCCCTTCGTCTCTTTTATGATTTCTCCTCCCGAATCCACATCAGCCATGCAGAACTGCCCCTTCTCTTTGCTTTTTCTCTTAGTTTTCAGCAGATCGACTTTCCTAACTGTGTGAGCGCTACGTCCTCTTTTTCCACCTCTGCATATTCGTTTTTAGGCAACGAATGGTGAACCTTTGTTAGCGCATGTAAATTATTTTTATACCGATTTGTAATGATTTGACGTCACCGACTTCTTTTCTTCCCTTGTGAATAAGGCTTAAGAATGGACACCCTCTGCCTTTTAGAGAATGTCATAAATAAAATATTTCAAGAGAGTTTGAACCCATGCCTTCGTTATCTTGAACATATTGAATTGCCCTCGAGCATAGATACATATAAATATTGAAAATTTAAATAGATCCCAAATTGAAAAGTGTGACCTTCATCAAAAGAAGGATTAGATGGCAAAGAATTGAGTGGCTTTACAAGAATCAGAGATACTTCATTGATTCACTTCGACATTTCTAGAATTCTCAAATCCATAATGTATATCTTGAGCCGTTGTTTCGAACTATGTTGTCAAGTAAGAAGAAGCAAACGTAGAGATGGAAATTTCTACGACAGCGCTAAAGGACCACCTAAATGCTGCTGCCGAACCAAATATACTAGCGCAGCATGATCTACATGAAAGACGAAATGGACGTTCCCAATCACGAGGTTGTAGAATTGGAACCTGCATTAATAAGCCTTTTAGACGATCAAATGTTGTTTGACATTCATGAATCCAAGCAAACTGTCGAGGAGTACTGGTTATAATCTATTGAGGGGTATTGCCAAATGAGCAAGCCACCGTAAATGTCGACCATGCCACCTGACTTGACCCATGAATCTCATTACTTCTTTCGGCGTAGTAGGCACAGGTGCTTCTAACACAGCTGCAATTTTATCAGGATCAACTTGTATGCCTTGTGCACACACAATATGGCCAAGCAGCTTACCACATGAAACCACAAACACAGACTTGTTTAGGTTCATGCAGAGTCTGTATTCACGACACTTCTCAAAGCAACACTGTAAATGATACAGGTGTGCTACCATTGCAAAATAAAGAAAAATCATCTAGATATACTTGCATGAAAGAAGTAAGATAGGGGGAGAAGATTTCCTGCATACATCGTTGAAAAGTGCTTGGAGCATTTCTTAATCCAAACCACATAACTCTACAAGCAAAAACACCCCAATTGGTAATGAACGCTGTTTTTGGTATATCTTCCTCAGCCATTCGAACTTGGTTATAACCACTATATCCATCAAGAAATGAATACATTTCATGCCCAGCCACTCTATCCAGCATTGTATCAAGAAATGGAAGTGGAAATGGATTAGGCACCCTGGCTGCATTCAGTTTTCGGTAATCCACACATATTCGGAGTTGCTTATTTTTTTCGGAACAATAACAATTGGAGATATCCACTCAGCATGTTCTACTGGAACGATGAATCCAATTTGGAATAACCTATCAAGCTCTCCCTTTACCTGTGCTGCATAGTTAGGATTCATCTTGTAGTTGGGTTGTTTAATTGGTTTTGCCTCCGGTTTAAGTACGACCCGATGCTGATATATGCGAGGGTCCAGACCCTTCATGTCACGGTAATCCCATGCAAAAACATCAAAGAACTCACGAAGAAGCTGGATCAAATCTGTTTGAAACATTTCAGACAACCCTTCCTTTATCTTGACAGGTCGCAGATTTACTTCATCTCCTAAATTATAAGTTATCAACTGATCTTCAGGAACATAGAGTAGACCAGGGTTCCCTGAATCATCGACTGACTGCAAAAGCTGTTGTATAGTAGCTTCATCCTTAGCAGCAGTATCCTCTATCTCTACTTCTTCGGTCACTGGTACCACCATACAAATTGTCGGATTCCAGTTATCTACAACAGATTGTAAGTCGACAGTTCCCAAGGAAATCAAATCAATGTTATTCTTTAAAAATTCTTCTTCTTCATCATCAGATAACCCATCTAGCATATGGACTCGTTCTGCTACATATGGTCTAGCATGTAGTTCACAGGGCTGAATATCGTCTAATTTTACAACATATTTTCGGTTATTATCATTGAAAGTGAGTTCCTGTGTGGACCAATCCTGTATAACCTTAGCTTGTTTCAACCAAGGACGGCCGAAAAGAAGATTATAATCAAGACAAGATTCCGGTAGTTCTAAAACTACGAAAGTCATCTTAAAAGTTGTACCCTGCAAAGTGATTGGGACATTCCGTACAAGTCCTACTGGGTGGACTCTGGATTGGTCAGCCATTCTAACAAAAAACAGGACAGGCTCAATTTTGGTCCAGCCTAACTTTTTACAAAGTGCTGTAGTAGCTATGTTTACACCAGATCCTCCATCAATTAGTACTTGAGTAATCTTATGATTTTTGTACCATACCGTAATTAAAGGGACGAATGATCCACTGTGGAGTCAGTTTCCGGTTGTACTGTTGCTGTTGTTGGAATGCAGGAAGACGCAGAACTGAACTCCTGCTGGAATTGTTGCCGAACTCCTGGTACTAATGCCACTAATTGTCCACGAGGAAGAGTAATGGATGCCTTAGATAAAATTTCCCATGCTTGATCTACTTGACTTGTACTTTTTACTGATTCTGAAGACGATGCATCAGTTTCTGGGATTGATTCTTGCTCCTGCGTGATTTCCTTTGGCAGCGGAACTTGTGTCACCGGAATTGGATCTGGGAACACTAGAGGTTCTGTGGTGGTCCACTGACTAGCTTTGTCATACATTCTTTGTTGCTCACGAATACCTAGTTCGAATACTTCAGCTGCTGGTTGCAATGGCTTACCGGATCAGGTCTGAACTACAGTGGCTTGTGTTTCTATTGGTGTAATATGAACCATATTTGTCATTGGGTTCTGACGCTCTGTTTTCCTCTGATCATATTCGGCTGCATCTTTACAGAATCTTCTGATGTGACTAAACTCACCGCAAAAATGACAGCGAGGTGGTGGCAAGGTATAACCTTCTTGTGATGTTCTTGTCTGCCAAGGATTTCCATTATAGTTGGTGTTCCTCTGTCCTCTATAATTTCTATATCCTTGCTACTGATTATTTCTCCTCTGAGGTGTTACATAGTGGGTGGAAGGCTGTCCTGGTTCTTGTATAATTGCATTTACTGTTGATGTTCCCTGCACTTTGACATTATAAGCACAGTTTTTGATGGAATGTTCGATTGTATTGCAGATAGCGCAATACATTTGATTAAGTGCACAAGTGGCACAAGTATGCCCTGAATTCTTGCACGTGGTGCAGTACATTTGTCTAGCCGGATCTTCTGCAATATTTTTACTAGATTTTAACCACTCCAAATCTTTGGTAAAACCTCCAACCTTATTCTCGAGCTGCAGCGCCATTGCAATAACCGCATCTAGTGTCATAGCTCCCACACAACGAATGATCATAATCTGTCCGAGCTACGGAGTCAAACCATTAATAAACCACTGTGTGATGACATCATCCGGTCGGTTTGCATGGGCCGGCGGTAGTTGTCTCAAATGGGTTCTGAATAGGGTGGTATATTCTTGCACTTTTTGATTCAACTTCTGTCTATTGTTTTGCAGGTAATCAAAAATTTCGGCAGGGTTCTTCTTTAGCCGGAATCTCTGCAGAAACGCATCTCTTACTCCTTCATAGGTGCCGAAATGGTTGATATCATATTCTGTAAGCCACCTCGCGGCTTCATTAACTAGTGTTGACTGGAATACTATGGCCTTGTAAGCCAGATCGGGTGGATGATTAAGTACTGCATAACTAATTTCAAAAGTTCGTACATGAGCATCAGGATCATCACCTGGAAATCCACCGAATTTTGTGTAGGTAACTCCTGTCGGAACCAGATGAGGTGGAAGTAGATGTTGTTGTTGTTACTGCTGCTGTTGTTGTTGTTGCCCAATCATGGTGCTTGTTGTTGTATTGTTACTATCTCCTGAGTTCCGAGGTTGAATTTCTTGACCGTCGAAATCTGTATCGTCAGCTTGTGCACTCTCCGGCTTGATAATATCGTTCAATCTCTTTCTGCTTTCAGCTTTGAATAAGCTACCTTCCTCCTTGGTATCAAATGTAGGGAAGCTTACTCTGAATAGTGGTGACGGGAATGAAGATTCACTAGGAAATGGTAAACCGTCACCGGGAGACTGTGAACTCTCTGTAACTGGGACCGAAATATCACCGGAATTTATCGAAATTTCACCAAAACAAGGTATTTTTTCACCTTCACTGATTTCTTTGGCCAACACGCTTCTATCCTCAGAAAAATTCGAATCTTGTTCAGATGGTGTTAAGTTAACTGCGTCCTGGTAGACTCTGGATTTATTATATCTTTGACAGACTGTGCCAAAATCGCACCGAAATCTGTCGAGATTGCACTGCATTCCATTGGAATGCTACCGGAATCACTACTATCATTCTTCGCTTCCTTGACAACTGGGTTAAACTTATCTACGCTTCTAGCTCCTGGGGGTGTCCTTAGCAAATTAGGTATCGCCCAATAGTATTCGTTTCTCCTATACTTCGGGTACGTTTCACTGGAACGAGTAATCGGCATATATCACGTTTGCAATACTTTGCGTACTACTCGTCGATCCACAATCTATGACCACTTTCTCACAATCAATTTACAACGCCCTGGTGCCACTTTCCGATAATCGCTTTGCAACAATTTGGTGCCACTTTCCCACAGACGGCGACAGTGTTAAATGCGCGTCTTGCCATCAGAGACACGTTTAAACATATATCGGGTTCTTGGGAGTGGAAGGGGTCTGTTAAACAGAGGCCCTATACTTGATTTTCCCAAATCAACTCACTCACATGATCGTAATCTAACATTAAAAGTCTTTGTCAATAGAACTTACTTATCAAGTCTCTGGTTACACTCTTACAATCTGACTATCGGTAATCAGACTCTTCCAAAATCTACCGATTACAATCCAGTTGATGCGTTCTCAACAGACAGCCGTGAAACTATCATTGTTGTAATACAAAATCACTTTGTCTAACTTTACTGTAAACAATAGAGACAATAACAGTAACTCAATCTATATCGTACAGGTGCAGATAATCAAACGGTCTATTCAATAACTTTACTAATCCAACTTACTAACCAAAAACTCAGACTTCGTCTGATTCATCTAATCAGAGAACGTCGATTCATACATAGATTAAGACCTCCTCAGTCACCAATGCACAATGCAAGATGAACGTAACACAAATTCATAGTAATAAACTTAGTGGAACCGTGATTCAGTACTTAACTTAAAATAACCTTACTGTAACTTAATCTTACCGGACAGGTACAGATGATCAACAACACAAAAAGACACAGAATAACTTAGAGTTCTCAAACACACCACGGAAACTATACAGACATCATCAACCAGACAAACAGTCTGGTGACTCCTCTGATTGTCCCCGAAGCGTCTTTTTTCATTGATTTATATAAAGGTTACAACATCAATCAAGGTTACAACATCTACGCAACGACCTTTCGGTTCGTTAAGAGTCAGATTTTACAATTGCCAATCCGGTGGCTTACACATCCATCTGATGCAAACTCCATTCTTTTGCTATAGCTAATGAAAGAAGTGTTCTGACAGTAGACATTTTAGCTAGAGGGCTGAATGTTTCCTCATAATCAATGCCATATGTCTGTGCATATCCTTTAGCTATGAATTGTGCTTTATACATGCTTATGCTACCATTAGGATTATGCTTTACCTTGTAAACCCATTTGCAGCCTATGGGTTTCTTTCCTTGCGGCAATGGAACTAGCTTCCATCTACCATTTCCATAAAGTGAAGCCATCTCCTCATCCATAGCTTTTTCCCAATTTGCAACTCCAATTGCATCTTGAAAGCAAGAAGGTTCAGCATCTTGTATTACCTTTGTCATGTAGGAACAATGATGAGCCATATAACATTCATACGTCAATCGTTGCACTGAATTCCACATCCTCCCAGCTCTTCTTGGTCTGGGGTTCTTCTGCTTGTATCATTTGCAAGTGCCCTTCTTACTCCTGGAGTCTTTAGAGAGGGCAATCCAAGTTCCTCATCAAGACTCTTTTCTGAACCGCTTGAATATCCATCAACATCTTCAAAGCTTGCACATGTTTTATGACCTATAGAAAGCTTTTCTTTACCTTTCTTGGATGTATTTGATGAATATGCTGGCCTAAAATTTCCACACAATCTTCCACTCCAAGGATTTGAGTTGGAACTAGTTCTTGGTGATGCATCCGGTCCACTCAAAACTTGAGACTCCGCACGATTTTTTAGCATTTTCATTGTCATTTGGTTCAAGATTTAGTCCTTTTTTGGCATTTGCATAGAAGCTTGACATTTCATCAAATACCACATCTTTGCTCAAGGGAGTATACAATGAAGACACACTTTTCTGATTTTGGATCAAGCTTCATCCTCAATTCATTTGGGACATGTACATATGCAATACAACCAAAAACTTTCAGATGTGATAAGTTTGGCTTTCTACCTGTGAAATTCTATTCACATGTAACTTGATGTATAGCAGTAGTCGGAGTTCTGTTCATGATGTATACAGCAGTATGCACAACTACGGCCCAATAAGAATGAGGCATATTCTTCTCAACCATCATGGCTCTTGCTATTTTTGCAATATGTCTATTCTTGCATTCAGCAATTCCATTCTATTGTGGTGTGTACGTGCATGAAAACTAATGCCAAATTCCATGATTTCTTAGAAAACTACTGAACTCATTTGACATGTATTCACCTCCTCCATTAAATATTAATGTCTGAATATACTTCCCTTTATATTTTTCCACCATAGCTTTAAAATTCTGGAAGTGAGTGAACACCTCGTTGTCGAAAGGATTTCCTCGCTTGACTTACTATATGGGAAAATAAAAATGTTTTGATTTAAAGTTGATTAATTGATATCTCTTTCACATAAATTTTAATGCATTGGTTTAAAATGACTCACCTTTCTCTTGCGTACCTGCAGGAAAAAGAAGAAATATATTCAGAATGAAGGGATAATCGATCCTTACTTTAACTCTCCATCTTATGTCTACTATATGTTTATGAGATCATATGTATATGCATTCATGATCATAAGAGTACATCTATGTGAGAATAAAGAAGATATCTATGTATAGGTATTTATAAGTGTTTTAGAGGATTGTGTATCTATATTTATATGTGAAATGCAGATCATATGATATGTGTTTATATGTCTATGATAGTGAATGAGAATGTGGGTTTTTGCCATATATATGTATTTGCATATGTACAATTAAAAGATACATTTGTGTGCACTTATGTCTATGTGTTTGTGTGTTTTTGTTTACCTACACATGAGTATATATATGTGGATCCTTGTTTTATATGGTTACACTAAACCTATAATTCCTTTATATAAAATCTTATATATGGTGGCATGTGTATGAACATGTCCCATATATAAGATTTATTTGAGACCATCACTATATGTGAGTATGTGTTTAGGTTTCCAAAGGTGAGTATATAAGAACGAAGCAAAGAATGAAGGGGAGAGAGAGAGAGAGAGAGAGAGTAGATGTGCAATTCTAGACGATGTTTGTATTTGGAAGCAAGATAGATATGTGTGTCTGCATGTCTAGAGCATCTTCAATCTCTCAGGCTTCTCTCTGTGATTTTGATGATGGTGTGCTAATTTTGAGGCACTTGACAAGGTGGTTTTGATGTGCAAGATTGTGTGTGTGCATGCATGATTGTGCACATGTATTTTGTGGCTTTTCGCTTCGACTCATCGGAAACTCAGAGAGAGAGAGATTCTGATATGGCCTGGGACAAGCTGTATTGAACATTCTTTGGGCAAACACTGCAAATCAGCAGTGCATCCCTGAGGATGTCTTCTCCTTTTTCTGATTTTGTAATGCCTCTGTCAACTCTACATGAGCAATTTGAAGCTGCCTTTCAAGCTGTAGAGATTTGGCTTGCAGACCATGTAGTGCTGCTAGTGGAGAATTCTCTTGGGGGTAGCATTCATTGTAATTATGATCTTCTCCTCCGCCATCATCGTCACATTGTGGGTGAGGTTCAGTTGCATGTACATCATTGCCTTCTTGCAATAATAGGGCTTAGTAAAGCAGGCCTGAGGTGGATGATTAGCCATCCGCAAGCTCTTTCTCTATATGAATACACCCTCACACGCCTTGGGATCTCAATTGCTAGGGAAAAGTGTAGGCACACAGGGAATCGCCTTTGATCAGGCCCACATGTTTGTGGTGGACGGTTCTCATGTGAGGGCGTCTTTCCTACGGGCTACTTCTGCATGAATTTCCAATAAGTCTTTTGTGTATCCATCATAAGACAACGAGTTTAGGTTCTTGAGATAGATGGAAGAGAGAGAGAGAGATAGAGAGGAGAGAATGAGAGAGAGAGTATGTCCTTTTCACCCTCTAGCGGCTTGAGATAAACACATTTCTATCGACTCGACAGAGTTCTCTTGTAGCGCATGAATGCAGAGAGAAAGGGGCTTCACTTCATTTGGCTTCATGAATGGAAGTGCAGATATGATTATGCTACACACATAATGGAGAGATCACAGAGAGCAAGAGATTGTTCTCGCAGTTGTTGTGCTACTCAGAACCTCTCCGTTGCATGATCAGAGATGCAGAGAGAGAGAGAGAGAAAGAGAGACGGAAGAATGGATTCAATAGGCGGGTCTCTATCTTAATTCGGTTACCTTTAGATGTGCCTTAAAAGCATGTGGTATCACATTATTGCACACATAAGTACGTACTTGAAAGTGATGTTTTGGATGGTTTATAATTCCATTGTTTCATTCCTTGTAGGGAAGACAAGTTTACAATTGTTTTGTATTTGCACACAGTAGGCCTACATACATCCGTAGGATTATATATATTCTCCTGACTTCATTTTTGTGATTTCTACAAATTATATTTACGTACACAAAGAGATTCCTACTTTCATTCATTTTTGTGATTTTTGCAATTTTCATTTGCATGAAAGAGAGACAGAGAGAGAGAGAGAGAGAGAGGACAAAGGGGAGAGAGAGAGAGAGAGAGAGCTATATGCGATTGTTTTATTTTTATTTTGTTTTTTGGTTTGTATTGTGTTTTAATTATAGAATGTTACCTAAAAGTTAGAAAATAAATAATTTTTAGCATGAATGTTAATTTAAATAGTTAACTAATGAAAAATATTTAAGAGCTAATGATACTTATTATAATGAATTAGCTAGTATGAGAGTTTTATATGTGAATGCATATGTATATGTATGATTAGGACATGTATAAGTATCTATATATTGAAAAATATGCATATGCATGTGTGCATATGGATGAATGCATGTGCATATGAGAATGTGCATGTGCATGTAGGAGGTAAGAGAGTGCATGAGCATAAGTGAGAAGGCATAAATACATATATATTCTAGTAGGAATGCATATACATGAGCATAAGTGTATGAATGTGAGTTGACAGCTTGCATATGTAAGATATGTACATGTGCATAGATGCATGTACATAAGGAATGTATACATGTATAAATGAAAGAGTATCTACATAGGAAATCAGCAAATGCACATGTATGGAAATGAATATTCATGTATATAAGTAAATGACATATGTTAAATTGTAAATAATGTATAAGTATGTGTGAATGGAATGTGCATGCATGTATGTATGTGTGCATGTGCATATGTGAAGTAAGATAGTGCATATGCATATAAGATGTATGCATAAATGATGCATGTAAATGCATGTGAAGAGTGTGTACATGTGCATGTATAGGTATGCATGTGTGTTTATGCATGTGCATATGAGTATGCATGTATGCACGTGACGTCAGTGACTATATGTATGCATGAATGTATGCATATGATATATATGCATGTGTGTTAGACGTATATGCATGCACGAGTGATGCAGCATGATATATATGCATGTCAAGTGCATGTATGCATGTGTGCATAAGAGATGTGCATGTGCATATGTAATGTAAGTAAGCATGCAAATGTATAATGCATGTATGCATATGAAGTTAATATATGAATGCATGTATATTGAAGGTATGTATGTTATGTATGTGCATGTACATGTATTGAGTTATACGCATGTATAGTTAATGTATATGCTTATGATGTGTGCATATGCATGAATGTTGGTAAGTATGCATGTGAGCATGAATGATTTTTTGCAAGTATGCATGTGCATGAAAGTGAATGATGTTTACATATGCATATAAGTTAGGAAGTTAGGTGTGCATGTGTGCATATATGTTAGAATGTGTAAGTATAATACATTTATGCATGTGTATGCATGAGAAGATGATGCATGTGAACTAAGATGTATGTTTGTGAATGTATGATATGTGTTTTCTTCTACGCATGTATGGATATGATGAGTATGATGTATAGTTACGTATGTGTATTTTGATAAAGTTTATCTGTATGTATGTATAAATGCATGTGAATAAGTGCATTATATGACTGAACATACATATGTGCATATAATAAAATGCATGTGCATATGAAAGAGTATATGTGTATATATGAATTAGATAGGACCTATAAATGAATGGATGTACTTATGAAAAGTAAGTGCATATGTCTATTTAAAATAGATGTGTGAAGGAGTTAAGTACATGTGTTTTGTAAATGTAGTTATATATACATTAGAAGATTAATTAACATGTGTTAGCATACAATTAAGTTATGTTAAGTTTTGAATATTAGATTAACAAATGAGTGTTTTATATTAATTCAAAGCATACTTATGTTTTTTTCTTAACACTCTTTTTCAAATCATTGTGAAAAGAACTTGATGAGTATTGAAGAAGATCAGACGAGATTACGAGATTGAAGCTGCATATGATATTTACAAATATAAATTTGTATAGGAGTTTTTTCTGAGAGTTGTATTAGAACTTATTATAAGCTTTTGTATAGGCCTAAAATTGATCTTAAAGTTTTTCATACTTTCACTTTACGATTTAATTAAGTTTTATATATTCCACTTTCATATATCTAAGAATCTAGCATCAACAAGCGAATCTATCACAGGAAATAAAGATTTCGATAACTCTTTTATTATAGGAACGCTTCTACCGTCAGTTATTGATAGTACAATTAGTAACCAAAGTGAAGGAATAGAAATAATTAAAGACCAAATAGTTGATCAGACTTTACGTATGGTAGAATATGATCGTAACATACCTAGGGTTTTGCCTTTACTTTCAATAGTTTCACCAGAACCTGAGAATAAAGAAGATTTTTTTCCACCCAACTTAAAAAGAAATAATAATTCAAAACAAAACGAAAACGTGGTAGTTGATATAATTAAAAGTAGAATAGCTAGTGAAGAGTTAGTTTTTCCTTCATATTTAGATGCTTTAGCTAAGTATAGGAACGCACTTCCTTACGGTCCGTAGTGTTCTACGTTTCATGAATTCAAATATTGCTTCCACAAGGAAAACTTCAATAAAAAAGAAAATAGATAACTCTTTCATTTTAAATAAACTTTTACCTATTCTATTAGAAAATAATACTGCTCAAATTAATGAAAACAAGGATAATATAGAAGAAGTAGAAAAAGTGAAAGATCTTATTGTAACTGAAACTTTATAATCTTCACTTGACGATTATAGAGTATCTAGATTTAAAACTTTTTGTTCTATTGTTTTTCCTGAATTTGATGAGAAAGAAATCTTATTTCCACCTTCCCCTAAGAGGAAAAATCAATCTGAATACGACGAGGTAGCTATTATTAGAAACATGTATTATTGAGGAGAGTTCTAATCAAATTACTGAAGAGGAACTGATTTTTTGTAGCATATCAAGACACTAGAAATATACTTTCATAAGAATCTTAGTTCTTAAATTAATCTTAAATAGATTAAAAAACTCTAACTTTGATCACCCAAAAACTGAAAACTCAACCCAAATCTTGAAGCATACTAAGAAACACCCTGCGTGTAGTCACATGGTTAGGTTAGCGTGAATCTATTGGATGAGCGGTTGCCTCCCTTCACATTCCTCTATGGCAACTTTGGTGAACCCGACGTGAAGCATGATGATAGTGTGCTTAGGGTTTTTGTTATATTTTTCAATTTTAATTTAAATAAAATAACTTTATCTTCTTCTTGTATGAAAGAAAGTGAAGAAAGAAGCTGCAACGAAACGTGAAGATTTTGCTGCTTACTTCTTCCCTCACTTTCATAATTGCATTGGAAGAGCATTGAAACATTTCTTTTCATTTAGGAAAGATAGTTTTGTTTAAAGTACTTAAACATTTTCATATTAGATCTTAGGAAAGTTTTATAAAAAGATTGATTTTAAAGCACTGAAAGGAAAGATTTTATTTTGAAACAGAAAGATTGTTTGTTTATTTTAGATTTATTTCATTCCACAAAAAGAATTTTATAGTATAGAAAATAGTGATTTCTGTTAAAAAACCAAAAGATTTAAATAAAGAAATTATATTTTATAGAATTTATCTAATTTAGAGAAACCTTTAAAATTTAAAAGATTTAAAAATTTAAGCTCTAAAAAGTTCTAAAAAATAAAAAAGTAAAAGAAAAATCTACTTAATTCAAAAGATCAAGTCAAAGAGATAAGTATAAATTTAGAATGAAGAAAACAAAAATATTCAAGAAAAGAAGTTAGTAATAGTAAAGCCTAGGATTAGGTGAAGCCAACATCCTTGGCTTTATCAACTAGTGATAGGTTTAGGCAGTTTAGGGAACAATTAGAACGTGCCATTAGGGATCTTCTACTCCATTCAAAGCGTTATCAAGGACACAAAATGGAAGAGATGTTCAAAAATATGATGATTGAGAAACAAGGAACACGCACAGTCCAAGCCATTTTAAAAGAAAAAGGCAAATTCACTGGCTTAAACATTACTGAGTACCTGGATGCATTTGAGGAGCAAGTGCAAATCCAGGGTTTACCTGATGATGTTTTAGTCAAATATTTTGGCCGTGTTGTTTCTAGTTCAATTCTAGAAAGTATACAATCGCAAGCCAATAAACCTTGGGAAGAATTTAGAAAAGAATTACATAAGATGTTCTATCTTGAGGACTTTAGCCAGCATAGACAGGAAGGATTTTTGCGATGGATAAACTCTATAAAGAGCAATGAGTCCTTAACTCATTTTCACAGTGAGTTTATGTGATGATTAGCTCAACTCCTTGAAGATGATAGAAACGCACTAAATCCAGATGTAATTATATATTCCCTCAAGTTACTAAGTCCTGAGGATAGGGCCGAGGTTGAGAGACATTAAAAGTAAAAAGAGAAATAGAGGTTGTTGCTCCAATGAAGCAAAGGCAAACCTTTTTGTATGCTAGACCTAATACTTCTCGGCCTAGGAAGACACCTATTGCAAGGCAAACTGACATGCCATTGCCTATGACTATGGCTATGTCTAACATTACAGTTGCCCCTAAAGCTCCGATAGAATTTCAACTAGCTATTCTATGTAAGGAGATGGAGAATGTCATGAACATGCAGGCATCTCTTTCAAAAGAGGTTTCCCAATTGAATAACAAAGTATACTCCATGAGCTTTAATGATCCTAGGGCTAGCAGTAGTGGTGTAGGGCAAGCACCGCCCATGCAACCAATTCTGCCTCAATACATTCCTCCTCAACCAGTCTTCCAGCCAGCTCTACAGTCTGCTGCTCAACCACCCTTTCAAAGAAATACTGAAAAAAAAGGGATTGGTGGAAACCGATGTGTATGGTGTGATAGTCAGGAGCATGCATGTTATGCATGTGATGAATTAAAAAGCACGAACCAAAATCAATTAGTTGTAGAAATTAATAGAAGATTGTGTGACTTTAGGTCATGTCTTCCTTTATCCGTCAATTGGGACAAAGGAGGAATGAAAAAACTATATGAAAACTTAACAATCTCTAATGCACCTGCCAGTACCTCAGCTGCTAGATTAGAGCCAGTCCATGATAGGCCTCTTCCTATGCCTAGCCAAAATTCTTATTTGATTGAGGCACTTGTAAGGGCTAGAGATGAGATAATGTATAAACGTGCATGGAGATCTCTTGTAGATCAAGCCCCTGTTTATTCTCACATTGCTAATGTTGAGGAAAAATGGAGACGTGATGATATGTAGGATGATGTAGAGGAAGGACATAGGAGAGTGACTAGGAGACAGACGAGAGAGGACGAGAAGAAAACTGATAAAAGAGTATAATTTAAGGAAACAAATTTATCTAAAGAGGAGAAAAGAAACATGGTAAAGGAAGGAAAAAAGCCAACAGATGAAAATATTCAATCACAAGAGGAACAGAAGAAATCTAAAAAACAAAATTCTAAAATTGAAAATAAAGTTGACCAAAAACAAAGTGAAGAGAAAGGGAAAAAGAAGGGAAGAAGAGCTCCACGTGCAATAATGATTTCAGAGCTCGAAAAGAAGAACGATGCTAGGGAAATCGTAAATGATATTCTTCTAAAAATTCAAGTAACAATGTCTCTTGAACAAGTGTTTTCAATTGCAAAACCAGAGTTAAAGGATAATTGTATTGGACTGATTAGAAGGAGACATTTTCCATTGCCACAAGACCAAGATATGCAAGATGTGGTAGAAGAAACTCTAGCTATGAATGATGCAGTCACATTAAGTGGGAGTGATTATGAAGACGATGAAGAATTTACAACGAGAAGCATAAATAGAATTTTTGTAGGACCGATACAACCTGATGATGAGATGTTAAAAAGTGAAAGTAAATTCAATACTACCTTCTGGGCGCGAGGCACACCAGAAGTGAAAATTAGAATAGGAGATGAGAAGGATTCCTGTTTAGCTATGGCTCTCATTGACTCCAGATCAGAGATAAGGCGACAATGGCTCTGGCATTTTATTACATGCATGTGCGAATGTGCCTATAATGATAGGTGGTGTTTGAGAAGAGTTTCACTTCTTCGTTCAAGATAATTGTTTGTATGAAGTAATTCTCGGACAACCATTTATAGGTGAGATGAGAATGGAAACAAAGGCAATGAACGACGGGTCAGCATACGCAAGAATTCGATCCAAATCAGGGATGGATTCTTTGCAAGTTATGACAATCTGCCCAAATCACACTAGAAATAGAAAGAACTTAAGAAGAAGTCCCATTGACTCGATTAGTCATGTATGTGATGATCCACTGACTGTGAGAGAATATGGGATATATTATGATCAAAATTTCCGCTAGACTCCACTATTGAGCGGGACAATAGTGGACATTGTTTTGATGTCTCGCCTAACAATGAACATAAATTTAAAGATTATTTAGTTTGCACTCCTACGACTAGCGTACATTATATTACTAAAGATAACCTTACAAATACATTTAGAAAAAAAATGAAAAATATTTTAGAAAATCAGGATTAATTTCAAGTGATGAAAAAATTGAATGTATAATTGAACTCTCAAAAAGTTCTACTTTATTAGAAGAGCTAGAAAGTGTTTCTCAAGAAAATTTTGAATCAAATCTGATTATTCTTAAATCTATTCAAGAATATGCGATTATTAGTGATTTCATCCTAGAACATGAAGTTAACATAGAAACCAAAGACAAAACGATAGAAAAGAATATAAAGTCTATAGCTCAACCCTTACCCAAAGATAGTTATGATATATTTCGACGAGTATCAGATGAACCTATACTTAGAGATCGATCTAAGATAGGTCATGTGTTTATAGAGGAGAGTAAGAAATATATTAAATTTGGTAATGAATTTCCTTTTCAAATAGAAAAAGATCAGTTTACAAAGATGATTGTTCGTCATGGTAAAGCGTTGTCGGGAAGTTGCGGACATAAGGCTGGTGGATCAGTCAGCCACTAAATCCCTCGGCACACGAAGGGTGTATGAGACAATCGTAGGTGTTTTAGGTATATTTTTCTTTCGTCTAAGGTAAAAGAAATTCTAAATTACTCTTAAATCTAGGAAATTTGGAATAGGTATTTGAAACACTTTAATCGTTTAAGAACCGTAAGGCTGGGCTGCTCTATATCTATCAACGACTTCTTGAGGTATAGGTACTATCAAAGTTTCCTCAGTTAATTTTTCTTTTATAATTCCGTCTTCTTGGATTTCTAAATGATTAGGTTGTGTACACCTAATTAAGGGTGGTGGAAATGAATCTATGTTATCTTGAGGATCATTAGATGCACTTGAAAATAATGCTATAAATTTATTAAGGCAATAATCGTGATATACTGATATTAATGATTCGTGTGTAATAATATCCTTAAGTACTTCTACTTCAACTTTTACTTCTAAAGGTGCGTTCTTTTCAGATTCAATTGGATTTTCAGATGACATGGACAAAAAAGATAATGCAAATTGAAATTGAATTAATGCTAATGAAAATCATAGATGATTACAATGCTATAAAGCAATGATATAATTTCTCTAAAAGATTGCTAACAATAAGTGAATCCTATACAAAGCTTAATCAAAGATAATGTCTAGAGTTTTAAATCAGATTCTCGGATAATTGAATTGATGAAAGCTTCACTTTTCTTCACTTCACTGCATTTCAATTGCTTTGCTTTGATCGTCTTCAATGTTTCTGCAATAAAACATTAGGCATATTAGTATATCTCAATAAAAAATCATTAATCTCATACACACTTTATTACACATGCTCATTCATTCCTATATGCACTTAACATGCATAACATAATATCACTCATGCATACATATGCAAACTCATGCTCAATATACCCATAATTATACACCACCATGCATATGCACTTACTTACTCACATGCACATGCTCAAATGCAAATGCTAACACCTAATTTTATGCAACTATACATGCATGCTAACACTCAATCACATGTCAACATACACACATGCATCTTTGCATATCTACACTATGCATCAATTCTATCATGCTTCATGTATTTAATCTTAATGCACATACATATGCTTATTACATACACACATGATACATTCTTTAATTGATACTTTCATTCACATATATAAAGATGCTAACATATGCTCATACACATGCTAATTTAGTCATATGCACTCTATATATGAACTTATAAGATAACATACATACAAACATATTCATTTATCATTATATAAATATGCATATTAATAGTTCCTCTTATGAATACACACATATGGCATACATATATGCCAACATCATGCATAATTCATTTCATGAACATTTATTAGCACTCATTGCTATACACTAACTTCTAACATACTTCAATATTTATATATATGCACTCATGCATAGATGTATATATGTTCATGCATAAACTAATGCACATTCATGCTAGTACTTAGATGCATTTATGCACATGCATACACTAGTGCATATCTTAATATCCATATACTTCACCATACTCATTCATTCAATTACATACCTTCATACACATGCTTATGCATGCTAACACACACTCATACCTATGCTAACTCACATGTCAATAAATTTTTAATCATGTTTTTACGTTAATACTAACATACATCTAACCTACGCTTGAAAATTTAAACCAATCTAATCAAAGCATTCATTTCCATTAACTCTGATATGTAGGCACACACATACTAACATATGTATCTATATGCTCACATATATACTCATTTACTTCATATTATGTATGTATGCATATTACATCACATTTATGTATGCTCTTATGTGTTAGTTTACATACATGAAAGCATTCAAGCATTTATATTTTCTAATAATTAACATAATTATTTTTCCACTTATAACATATAGATATCTAATTAATATAACAAAATAAAGAAGTATATATAATTGTTTCTTTAGATTTATTTTCTCTCTGCCTCTCTCTCCATGAATCCCCACTGTCATCACACTCTTAGAATCCGGAAGAGAAGGGACAAACAACTTCTGCCATCGCAGACGTCAGAACACCCTCTCTCTCCTACGAGGTCTATCTCTCCTTCAGACTCTTCCCCAATCAACACTCTTTCTCTCTCTGCACACTGCACATTGAGAAGCTTCTGTGCTCAGGTGCTCCCTGGCTATGGTGATAGTAGGCAAAGCATCGACTATAGCCTTGGAAGCAGGAAGAGTCCCATACTTGTTCGGATCATTCTCGCCTAACTGCTGTATAAGATGCGCAAGCCCAGGCCCTACGAAGAAATCTCCAATTATTCCAGGTAATCTTGGGTGCCCCCTGTCATTGGGGCCACAGTATCCCCCGTGCGTAAACTGAGCAGATTCTGTATACGACCTTGAAGAAGAAGTATGGGGTTCAAGCCACGCCCATCCATACCGATCCTTAAAATCTCTGGGGCATCTTCGTTGTTGATATCAAAGGCAGGGGCAGCAATAGGAGCATCCTGCATGCGTGATAGGAAACTTGACATATCCTCCAGCAGCTGACCATCCAGGCCCCATATAATCCGTTTCATTGAGTGAGTACTCTGAACTGGCAGATTCCTCAAATTCCGGGCCCCATCCGGACGCTCCTCAATGAAATCGCCATGGCAATCAGCACAGATCAAGGTGCCTGGACTTATCAGTTGCACCGTCCTTTCACAATGATAGCAGTAATAGACGAGCCGTTGTGGTCACGATCTAAAACCAAGCATGCTATCAGAAGTTTTTTTTCAGTAGTTACCGATGACATTAGATTAGGATGAAACCAAGCAAAAGAACAAAAATCGGTGATTTCAATCCCTCATATATTGCTTTCATCATGTCTCATTATTCGAGATGGTTGCTTCCAAAACATTATGATTGATGACAGGTACCACATATCTTGGAGATTTTCTTCATCAATCAACGTGGACAGAGGCTGGGGAGAGCAGCCGCAAAGGAACAATGAACACTGATATTTCTAAGTCGGCGCAGATAGAATCAATCCAAACTTGATGCTATGATGTGGAAATGGCGAAGAATAGAGGACCATTGCAAGTTGCAATTCTGACTATCACGTGTTCTGGAGCCGTTGAAGGGAAACTTGCATCTGTTGGCTTCTAGGCTCTGTTCTGAGGCAAGAATGGGAAACAAAACTTTCGATTCACGTGGAATGGAACCAAAAAAAATGGATCGAACTTTGAAGGGGTACTAGAGTTTGGGCCGTCGATCACCTCATGAGGGGGGGGAGACAACTCCATAGGTGTGCGCCAGAAAATACTGATGAGAAAAAAGAGGTGTATGACACAGAGAATTAGGAGCCGCTAAAACAGAAGGAGGCCAGTAGAGAACAGGAAGGGGGCATCGATATCGAGGAGGAAGCTCTCTCTTGCGGGTTCTAGCTTTTCAGCTGCTTGCTCTCGCTCTGAACAAGATATATTGGGGAACAGTCAGAAAGCATGAGTCGGAAGGGAAGGACGCATGGTCTGCTTCTTTGTTTCGGAGAAAAACCTCTCAGAGAGGGAATGCCCTTGCGTTAAAGAATGGGGACTCATGATGATGTCCATCAGCTGACTTAACGTTGAATACTTTATAGAGGCATTATTCAGCAATTATGTTTTAAGCAGGTAGACTTCAGAATAGTCGGAGGATTGATGTGCTCGTTCTCATGAGGGGGGGCAAATGAAGGGAATGATATGGAGGCTGGATTGGTCCTTGAAGAAAGCTGAAGAATGGAGAGAGAACTCGTAGCTTTCTAGGGACGACAAGCAACAGATGGGGGGATGGTGCTTCTAGGAGAGGAAAGAAGGGGAATTCTAAGATCGGCAGGGAAGGCTATCTGATCTGCTACGAGGTGGAGGCCTGAGAGGATGTCCATCGTCGTACGCTGCTATCAAGAGGTAGATTTTCGTGATCAATTTGGAAAAAAGAGGATAATCTAAGGAGAGCCATCATAAGAGTCTGCCGAAACCATTCATGGCACCTATTGGGCTGTTCATGTAAAAATCTGCTGAAGCTTCACTTGTCGGCACCACGTAATGGTTGCCTTGCTGATTTTCAATGGAGAAAGGAGGAAAGGAGGCTAGCAGCCTACGCATTTTTCTGTGTTCTGAGGAGGGATCTGGCAGCTCAAGTACATCAAAAAGGAAGAAAAGGGCTCTTGGCGCTCTATCTTCACTGTGAAAGGGAAATTCCTGGAGCGACAGATTTAAAAATTTTATGGTGTAAGGAGAAGAACTGTCGAGGGCTGAAAGGAAGGAGCAGCTGGCGTCGTGTCTAGCTTTGTTCATCCGTGAAAAGTGTTGTGCTCATCGGTCAACAAGGGAAGGACTCTACTGCTGCAAGGGAAAAAGATTGATTTTGTGTTATCGCTCCTCCTGATGGTTACACCCGCACAGTGTCGAGAGAGAAAGGTCATGGTTCTCTTCGTTGCTCTTTATTTATCATGTACAATTAAACCTGTTTGTATGCGCAGCGTTTCTTAGTTTCATGTTCTTTGAAATATTTATCATTACTGGAAACGTTGGAGATACAGCTGTCCAGAACTAGAATAGGTGTTTTTAGCTGCTGAATTGAAATCTGCACATTAGAATTTAACTAAAGAGGTTTTACCCATAGTTTTCGGCAAACGGTTAATTATCTCTGAGATATTTCTCCTACATCTGTAAGTTTATATTTACAGAATTTAATACGTGCATACTTGGCTGTAGTAATTCATGCGTATAACTACAAAATAGCGAGTGCATCATTAATCAGAGATGAGGCGAAATGTTGTGATTTGTATATATTCAGTGTTTGATAGTTATTTGCGTAGTTGAGTTCATAATAGGTGATGGAAATTTTGATGATCATGCTGGGAGGTTGAAGTGTTTGCTTTATTTATATGAAAACTGTGAGCGTTAGAAACGTAGAATTATAGTTTAACCTATCAGTGACTGTTTGACCTCTGTTCTACGAATCCTGCTGCTATGAAATCTATTGCAATGGTGTCTTTTGTTCCGACACATGATGCTGAGTTGGATTTATTTACAGTATGTGAGCACTCTGAACTGGCAGATTCCTCAAATTTCGGGCCCCATCCGGACGCTCCTCAATGAAATCGCCATGGCAATCAGCACAGATCAAGGTGCCTGGACTTATCAGTTGCACCGTCCTTTCACAATGATAGCAGTAATAGACGAGCCGTTGTGGTCACGATCTAAAACCAAGCATGCTATCAAAAGTTTTTTTTCAGTAGTTACCGATGACATTAGATTAGGATGAAACCAAGCAAAAGAACAAAAATCGGTGATTTCAATCCCTCATATATTGCTTTCATCATGTCTCATTATTCGAGATGGTTGCTTCCAAAACATTATGATTGATGACAGGTACCACATATCTTGGAGATTTTCTTCATCAATCAACGTGGACAGAGGCTGGGGAGAGCAGCCGCAAAGGAACAATGAACACTGATATTTCTAAGTCGGCGCAGATAGAATCAATCCAAACTTGATGCTATGATGTGGAAATGGCGAAGAATAGAGGACCATTGCAAGTTGCAATTCTGACTATCACGTGTTCTAGAGCCGTTGAAGGGAAACTTGCATCTGTTGGCTTCTAGGCTCTGTTCTGAGGCAAGAATGGGAAACAAAACTTTCGATTCACGTGGAATGGAACCGAAAAAAATGGATCAAACTTTGAAGGGGTACTAGAGTTTGGGCCGTCGATCACCTCATGAGGGGGGGCAGACAACTCCATAGGTGTGCGCCAGAAAATACTGATGAGAAAAAAGAGGTGTATGACACAGAGAATTAGGAGCCGCTAAAACAGAAGGAGGCCAGTAGAGAACAGGAAGGGGGCATCGATATCGAGGAGGAAGCTCTCTCTTGCGGGTTCTAGCTTTTCAGCTGCTTGCTCTCGCTCTGAACAAGATATATTGGGGAACAGTCAGAAAGCATGAGTCGGAAGGGAAGGACGCATGGTCTGCTTCTTTGTTTCGGAGAAAAACCTCTCAGAGAGGGAATGCCCTTGCGTTAAAGAATGGGGACTCATGATGATGTCCATCAGCTGACTTAACGTTGAATACTTTATAGAGGCATTATTCAGCAATTATGTTTTAAGCAGGTAGACTTCAGAATAGTCGGAGGATTGATGTGCTCGTTCTCATGAGGGGGGGCAAATGAAGGGAATGATATGGAGGCTGGATTGGTCCTTGAAGAAAGCTGAAGAATGGAGAGAGAACTCGTAGCTTTCTAGGGACGACAAGCAACAGATGGGGGGATGGTGCTTCTAGGAGAGGAAAGAAGGGGAATTCTAAGATCGACAGGGAAGGCTATCTGATCTGCTACGAGGTGGAGGCCTGAGAGGATGTCCATCGTTGTACGCTGCTATCAAGAGGTAGATTTTCGTGATCAATTTGGAAAAAAGAGGATAATCTAAGGAGAGCCATCGGAAGAGTCTGCCGAAACCATTCATGGCACCTATTGGCCTGTTCATGTAAAAATCTGCTGAAGCTTCACTTGTCGGCACCACGTAATGGTTGCCTTGCTGATTTTCAATGGAGAAAGGAGGAAAGGAGGCTAGCAGCCTACGCATTTTTCTGTGTTCTGAGGAGGGATCTGGCAGCTCAAGTACATCAAAAAGGAAGAAAAGGGCTCTTGGCGCTCTATCTTCACTGTGAAAGGGAAATTCCTGGAGCGACAGATTTAAAAATTTTATGGTGTAAGGAGAAGAACTGTCGAGGGCTGAAAGGAAGGAGCAGCTGGCGTCGTGTCTAGCTTTGTTCATCCGTGAAAAGTGTTGTGCTCATCGGTCAACAAGGGAAGGACTCTACTGCTGCAAGGGAAAAAGATTGATTTTGTGTTATCGCTCCTCCTGATGGTTACACCCGCACAGTGTCGAGAGAGAAAGGTCATGGTTCTCTTCGTTGCTCTTTATTTATCATGTACAATTAAACCTGTTTGTATGCGCAGCGTTTGTTAGTTTCATGTTCTTTGAAATATTTATCATTACTGGAAACGTTGGAGATACAGCTGTCCAGAACTAGAATAGGTGTTTTTAGCTGCTGAATTGAAATCTGCACATTAGAATTTAACTAAAGAGGTTTTACCCATAGTTTTCGGCAAACGGTTAATTATCTCTGAGATATTTCTCCTACATCTGTAAGTTTATATTTACAGAATTTAATACGTGCATACTTGGCTGTAGTAATTCATGCGTATAACTACAAAATAGCGAGTGCATCATTAATCAGAGATGAGGCGAAATGTTGTGATTTGTATATATTCAGTGTTTGATAGTTATTTGCGTAGTTGAGTTCATAATAGGTGATGGAAATTTTGATGATCATGCTGGGAGGTTGAAGTGTTTGCTTTATTTATATGAAAACTGTGAGGGTTAGAAACGTAGAATTATAGTTTAACCTATCAGTGACTGTTTGACCTCTGTTCTATGAATCCTGCTGCTATGAAATCTATTGCAATGGTGTCTTTTGTTCCGACACATGATGCTGAGTTCGATTTATTTACAGTATGTTGTTCTGACGTATGTTGTTGAAGTTCTTAACAACAATTAAATGAAGACTTTTTCCCTAATGTAAGCTTTGCGTATTACACGTTTAAACCAATACTTTGTTTACATATATATATATATATATATATATATATATATATATATATATATATATATATATATATATATATATATATATATATATATATATATATATATATATATATATATATATATATCAACAATCGTTTCCAATCTACAGATGCGTTTGACTTCATTAATGGTCTAAATTTCCTTAATATACTCAGTGCGCTGAAGGCTGTTATCTATATGTGGTCAAAAAGTATTCGATACTTTCCTGATTTATAAACAGTATCATATTATGTCGATGGCTTTGGTTAGTATAATGACCACGCCTTTTGTTGTGAGGTTTCTTGACTTCCTTGTGCCACTGTCACTTCTGTTCATGGCAGTATACGTGAAGACACAGCTAACTTATAGTATATATACTGGATATTCCGATAACGGAAGTGACTGAATCGTATGAGAAAAGCATGTTCGGTTTGGAATAAATAAATACTATCACTTAGAGTTTAAAAACTCTGCACAAAGTTCATAATCACTGGGATTCGCATTCCTTTACTACGTTATACTTATATAAAGTCATCTACATGACGTTTTGATGATTGTTGTTCGTTGAATAAAATAAAACTTTTACTGAGATGTAAGAAAAGATAAAACGTTTGGAAGGTATGTGAAAGGTTTCTTGATGAAGTTCTTTCATGTGTATAGCTTATTTAGTTGAATAAGACTATTTTCTTGGCACCCTGTGTGCACCCCTAAGTGCGCAAATACCCTCCTTGATACGAACCCGACGACATACCTGGTGAACCCGACGTGAAAGGAGGAGAGTATAGAGATCCTGATCCTAGTTTAAAGAGTGGTGCGGTTGAGTGAGCTCATTGTGCTTGATCATTTATGGGTGACGCAACGATGGATATTATAACCCAACTCCTGCGCTTTCAGCAGGACGAGAAAAGACGGAGTGCCATCCAGGCATTTCATGAGCGAGTAGTCAGAAGAAGAGGATATTTCAGTGGTAAAAATGTTACTCGTTTTTGTAAGGAATATGAATTGGAGGCACGATACCTTGGTACGGGTCTAACACCATTAAGTGACCAAGAATTAATGAACAATTTTGTATACGTTTCAGAATTATATTTGCGTGACCGACTAGTTGTGGATGCACCTCGACTAGTTGTAGAAGGGCAAATAAGATGGTCACAATACAAGATGATACTCACAAGGATGTTTGCACTGGATGACGAAGATAAAGTGACTAGATCCACATTTCTAAAGTGGATACATAAACCAAAAGATCAATCCATTCTAGATATAAAAAGGGAGTTTGATCAGCAATTTGCAGACTTATCCGATTATGATAGGAAGGCTATAGATCAAGAAAAGGTATCCTTGTTTCTCCGCGCTATAGATTCGAAAGCCCGAGAAGAAATTTTTCCACAATTACAACAGATAGGAACTGAGTCTGGTCTTACCGAAGACTGGGGTAATGTAGATGAAGCTGTTAGAGGATATGTAGAAAAGCAAAGAACTTTGTCTAAGTTCATGCAGAGCTGGCATGATGATATGCAAGAAGAACAAGCTCAGGCTGTTCAGCAACCTGTACAGAACCCTCAGGTAAACCTACCAACACCAAAGGATGTTGTGCCCACTAATACAATGGAAGATATGTTTAAAAAGTTTAGTGACCTTACGATTCAAAGTATGAAGCAGATGATTGAATCTCAATCTTTACAAGCACCGGCACCTAAAAATCCAAAAGCTCCAGAAATTAAAAGATGTATTTGGTGTGACTCTTTGGAGCATAACAGATACTCGTGTGAGAGCTTCAAAGAAGCATTAGCAAAGAATTTGGTATTCGTTAAGGAAAAGATGATATATGACTCTAAGACTGGAGAAAAAGTAAACATTAATTTTGGTCGGGGAGGAATGAGAATATTCTTCCCTGGCACATGTGAAAACGTTGCTTCAACATCGCATACGTATGCATGTCAGGTAGTTGACGAAAATAATGATATAGAACCGTGGTCTAAAGTAATAAAGTCCTTAGACCGCGGGAAGATGCATCATGAAATTTTAAAAACAGCCAGTAATGAAATCCGAGGGGTAAGTGGATGGGATGATCCTGTAGATACTCTCTCGGTTGTTACATACCTATGCTCTTTGGTAGAGCATGAAGCAGTAGTGGAAGAGAAACGAAGAAGAACCAATGAGGGTGAAGAGGAGAAAAGAAGAACTAGGCGTCAAGTAGAAGCTTCACATGAACAGCCTCAAATACCAAACCAAAACCATCCAACACAAACAAACCAACCCACTCAAATAGATCCACCATCACAACCAACAATAATCCAACCAAATAAAATTCCGACTCAAGTTCAAATTCCTACTTCTGCTGAGATGTCAGTCCCTACCCACGATAATATTCCTCCTCAAGATCAAGAGATGCAACCTGTGAAAAAAGGACAAGGAAGAGTGAGAAACCCCTCATATATGCTAAAATCGCACATAGAGCAAGCCACAAATCTTAAACAAGTTCTCGAGAAAAGAGTGCTCGATAGTGTAATCGAATTTACACTCGGTGAGTTACTGGGAATAGCAAAAAGAGAATTTCTAGAAGTAATAATTGACCTCTTAAGAAGGAAACGACAACCAATAGCTGACATGCAAGAGATTGAAAGAATGGATGAAGAGACTCCTGTTCATACTGTGCAAGCGCAAGTACAAGAGCTAAAAAATGTACTTGAACCAATTGAGACTAATGTTCAACCGTGCGTGCATGAGGAAATATCCTTGGAGAAGAATCCTTCCGAAATAACTCCTTCGAGTTATTACACTAAAGATCATTGGGCTCGAGCCACAACTGAGACGTTGGTGAGATTAGAGAAAATTAGCACTCCAGTTGTCGCTCTTATTGATCATGGATCTGAAGTTAACTTGATGTCCAAAGATCTCTATATGAAGGGGAAATGGCCAATAGACATGCAGCCTGGTTGGAGAATTAAGGCTGCAAACTCGATGCCAGGTGAGTTGTTTGGTGCATGCCCGCAGGTTCTAGTTACAATTGGAGATGTCAGTGATTATCAAAATTTTTTCGTACAAGATCATTCTAGTTACTCATTGATTTTAGGGCAGCCATATATTACTGCCTTAAGAATGGAAACAAGAGTCTTGGAAGATGGATCGGCCTATGCGCGAATCCGTAGTAAGGATGGAAAAAAGGCAGTCCAATTCATGACGGTATGTGTAGATCATATCAGGAATAGAACTTCTCTTCGGACAAGACCTATTCCTGAAGAATTCGAGGATCAAAGTTTTTAAAGGAAGCTTTCATAAGTCGGGACTATGAAAGCTTGAAAAGTGAAAAGATCCCGAATGTAAATATGTTTATATCAAGTTTTATAGCACTTTCTTCGACAAATTCATTTCAGTTTCGTGTTTTTTCTGAGTTAAAAAAGTGGGAAAAACAATACATAGCAGATCTTCAAAGAAACTTTCATGGATGTAGAGTGCTTAACTTCGACGAGGAAATCTCCAGAGTCTTTGATGAGATATCCTTTGCAGACACATTGTTTGATCTGCAAGAGTTAATTCAAGGAAAAAGGAGTGATTATGTGATTCAAACGCACTCTATTTCCATGTATAAGGAAATAGCAAAGTTTGAGCAAGATGAAACGGGTAAAGAAGTCTTCGTTGAAACAAAATACAAAACAATTGATAAAAAGATAAAGCCAGTTGCAGTTCCGCTTCCTGAAGATAGTAATAAACTTATGGATGATGTAAAATCTCAACCACCTCTCAGAGATAAGAGAAAAATAGGCCATAAATTCACTAAAGAAACACTCGAGCAAATTCAATTAGGGAAAGATGGTTTCCTCAGCGAAAAAGAGAAGAATGTATTCTCTCGGATGTTATTTAAGCATGGAAAAGCTTTTTCTTTCAATGCCCAAGAAATTGGATGTGTAGATCCATCTGTGGTGACACCTATGATAATTTTCACGATACCACATGTACCTTGGAATCTCAGACCAATTCCGGTACCAAAAGCTCATATTTCAAAGCTAATTGATCTGTTGAATGACAAGATTAGAATCGGGATTCTTGAGCCATCAAGTGCTCCTTATTCTAACCGTTGGTTTACTGTACCAAAAAAGAATGGGTCATTAAGGTTTATCCAAGATCTACAGCCAGTGAATAAAGTGACAATTAGAAATATGGGAACCGGGCCTATTGTAGACGAATATGCAGAAGCCTTTGCAGGAAGATCTATTTATTCAATGGGAGATTTACACTCTGGATATGATCAATTCCAGCTAGCTCTCGAAAGCCGTGATTTGACGACTATGAGGACGCCACTTGGGCTTGTGCGCATGTGCACTTTGCCGCAAGGTGCCACGAACTCGGTGGCACATATGATGAATGGTATGCATAAAGTTCTTAGGGATTTTATTCCACATCTGACTATGCCATTCATTGATGATGTCCCTATTAAAGGCTGTGAAGAAAGAGATAGAGACGAGACTCTTGATGAGGATGGATGTAGGAATTTTGTTAAAAAGCACATAACTGATTGTGAATCCATTCTCAGTCGGCTGGAAGAGGTTCATTTGACATTGTCTGCTGAAAAATCAGTATTTGGAGTGCAAGAGGTTTTAATTGTAGGAAGTTTATGTGGACCTAAAGGAAGGAAGCCATGTCCAAAGAAAGTAGATGCCATTCAGCTCATGAAAGAGGTCTGCTCCTCGATCACTGAAGTGAGGAGATTTCTTAGGGCATGTGTTTTCTATGTTGTATGGATTCCCCATTTTGCCCATATTGCTGACCCACTTTATCAATTGCTTAGGAAAGGGCAAAGATTTCAATGGAAAGATATCCATACTCAAGCTGTGAGAAAATTAAAGAAAGCACTTGCAGAAGCTCCATTGCTTAGAAAGGCTGATTATACTGATAATAAAGAAATTTATATCACCATAGATACAAGTCCGACAGGTATAGGTTGGGCGATTGGCCAAGAGGATGATGAAGGAAAAAGATATGCAATTCGTTTCGGAGCTAAAGTTCTAAATGTTCGCCAGAGAGGTTACCCTCAAATTAAGCGAGAGCTTTGGGGAATAGTGATTGCGCTAAAAAATGATAAAGAATATCTGATTGGGGCAGATGTGGTAGTAGAAACAGATTATTTACCATTGTTGGGAATGATCGTGAATTGTTCCACTGCAGATATTGCCATGTTAAGATGGATAGCATATATTAAGTCACTAAACCCTGAGTTTGTTCATATAGCTGGAAGGAATAATGTGGTGGCTGATATGCTATCACGAGCTATATATGAAAATGAAGATTCGATGACTTCTAATGATGAAGAGATAGGTCTGGACTTTTATGCTTCACATGTACATAATTTAAGCCTAAATGAAGCATCTACTGGACTAAATAAAAAAGGGCCTAAGCGTCAAAATGAAAGGCTTGGAATTTGTACTGAGTCTTCAAAGGAAGTTCAAAATAGCTTAGGAAGAGGGAAAGATAATAGATGGATAGAAGAAGAACCTTACAAGATCCAAATAGGAATAACAGAAAGATTTAATGAAGACGAATATGAAAATGAGTGGAAGGAAATCGGGAGATATTTAAGTATGAAGTGTCCTGATCTTAGTTGGAGCAAAGAAAAATTTCGTACCATTCGAAGAAAGTCAAGCAATTATTTCCTGAAAGATGGATTACTCTGGAAGCGAAGGGTTGGAATGGGAAAGATGCCCCAGCGAGTTGTAGGTTGTGAAGAATCGAGAGAAAGGATTATGCGTGAAATGCATAGCTCACTATGGGCCGGTCATAAAGGCTTTCAAGGAACTTATGAAAAGATAAGGGAAAGATACTGGTGGCCTAGGATGTATGTGGATACCCAAATTTACGTAGCCCCTTGTAAACCTTGCCAGATGTACTCCAATGTTAGACAGAGAGATGAATTACATCCAACATATCCTCTTAATATTCACTATAAGTGGGTTGTTGATTTAGTTACAATGCCATTAGGGGTGCATCAGATGAGGTATATTGTATTAGCAAGAGAAGACCTAACAAATCATGTTGAAGGAAGAGCTCTAAGGACGAAAACTACAAGCAATGTATGCAAGTTTCTATTAGAAGATGTGTTTAGTAGATTTGGTTATGTGGAGAAAATAGTTGCCGATAAAGGTGAGCTTGATGCTCAGGAAGCTAAAGACTTCTTTAAAAAATATGGAATTCGATTATCGCTCACCACTGCTTACAATCCTGAAGCTAATGGAAAAATTGAGCGTGGTCATCCACCAATTATTAAAGCTTTGGCTAAGGCTTGTGAGGGGAAAATAAAGAATTGGCCAAATTACCTTCCATTTGCCCTTTGGGCAGACAGGATGACATACACTAGAACTACTGGGTATATGCCAGCAGAACTGATGTATTGTCAAAAACCTATTTTGCCGACGGAGTCACATGCTTTAGCGTGGACTTCCTTGCCTTGGGAAGACCAGGTGTCAAGAGAAGATCTTCTAGCAGTACGGATTCTTCAACTAGAAAGAGGAAAAAATCTGGTAGAAGAAGCTGCATTCAAGCTTAGAGCTTCTAGAGAGAAAAATAAAGTTGCATTTGACAAGTCCCACAGGTTAAGACCAAAAAGGTTGAAGGAAGGAGACTGGGTACTTGTCTATGATAGCTCACTAAATACTCAATATGAGGCTCGAAGAAAACTGGTTAAGAGATGGTTTGGTCCCTATGTGGTATGTAAAGTTTTTGATAATGGAACATACTCACTTAGAGAATTAGATGGGACCAAGTTAAAGGATTTAATTGCTGGAAAGAGAGTTAAGCTCTTTAAAAGAAGAGAGAATGAGAATTATGAGACGATAATAAATGAAGACGAAGAAGAGGGAAGTGAAGAGGAAGGAAGTGGAGATGATGAAGATGAAGACATCAATAAGGAAAATGATTAAAATAAATTATATCGTAAGATGGTGCATATATATATAAAAACATGTATATATATACGTATGTATATAATAAAACCATGTAGACAAATAACGAGATATGAATCCGTCTAGATGTAATAAATAAATAAAGCAGCAAATAAATTAAATGTATGTGTTTTACTTATTCATGACCTTCTATTAATATTAATTTTTGTTCCTTGCAGGGTACTGACAGAGATTTGTGACCAGGATATTAATAGGAAGTTGTTTTAGGTTTGATTGGACTGTTTAACTATCTTAGGATCTGGAATGGACAGTGAAGATTCCAATGATACATCCATTCCTGAGGGTAGCATTCCTGAAAGATTTAGAGAAACGTCAAGGAGTGTGCCTGAAGGAAGAACCTTAGATAGTTCTTTCATATCAACTTACTTGCTCCCTACACCTGAAAATGAAGAAAGAATTCCTATGGAGGAGTTTGTTAAAGATCGTATCACTAGGGAAACCTTGATCTCATCATCAAATGAAAGAAGTATACTTAGGTATCGAAGGGCACGAACATATGGAGAAAATGATACCTCGGATGACCGTGAGTCATATATGGAAGTGGACCCAACAGCACTTCTTGTATATAGTCGTGACTTAGCAGAATATGCAGAACTCTTACAACAGCTTGCCTTGTTCCGTAGGGAACGTGAAGGGGAATAAAGTCAGGGAAGATCCTCGGAGATCGGCAAGAAAATAAATATCAATGTATATAAATAAAGCCAGGTAATATTTTCCTTTTTGAATAATTGTTTTTATATAGATTCGTGTGAAATGAGCCTCTAATTTATGCAGGATGACCAAGTTCAAGTTTCTTTTCTAAAGAAAGAATGATTAAAGGCGACAAGCTCAAGCGACTTCTGATTTTATACTGGTGAGATGTTATTGTTTCAGTTTCTTTTCCTCTCATGTATATATGTGTATGTATGTATATATATATCCATATGAAAAGACTACATGGGTTGGGCATATAACATGTAAATAAATGCATAATTAAGAAAAATTAAGTAGAACAAAAATCTCGTGCCACTAATTAGATTACATGTAATGTATAAGGGCCAGGATTATATGAGTAAGGTTAGAAGATGGACTAGAACTTTCGAGAGCAAGACCTAGGAAGGTGAAGGGAAGACCTAGACTAAGTATCTGTATATAGTAGTGTTTACAAGCACTTGATGAGTGAGACACTTCGACTTCTACTCTTGATCTCTCATCTGACCTAATCTTCAGACAGATTATATCTTGAGAAAAGAATTCTTATACCAGCCAGCTATCTATGTGTATGTGTATGTGTTGTTGGGTGCTGCGATGAGCTAGTAGGCAGGTGGAACTACCTTGGTCGGGCGATCAGGGCCACGAGCTGGCGCTAGTTGTGTCGTATGGCCTAACCTACATGTTTTTACGCGCTCATACGGGTTGATAGGCGGGTGGAGTCACTCTGACCGGGTGGTCAGAGCCACGAGCTGACGTTGATTTCGTATGAGGCTGACATTGTAAATCGTGTGCTATGTCGGGTCGGTAGATGGGTGGTCTAAACCTGGCCGGGTGGTCAGGTCCACGAGTCGCATCCGATTTCGACATAGGCCCAAAAGTGTGGAAAAATAAATAAATAAAAATAAAAGCAAAGATATAAAGGTTGAGCTGGGATAAAGAATTAAAATAAAGAAAAACAGAATAAAAATATAAGAAAAATAAGAAAAGGGTCTGAAGGGGCTTCAGATGATAGAAGATCAATAGGGAAGCCAGAAGCGAGTTTCATAAATCGAGTTAGTGAAGACTGGTATATGCAAATGCTTCGGATAGGCTACTAGATCTGACCGGGTCGAGTTAACGAGAGAGCTAAGAAGTTTTCGATTTACTCATATGATTTCTAGTCTAAGTGCATTAGTGTATTCTGATATGTTGTATGAGATGCTTTTGTCTACCTCTCTTCTCTTAATGTATGCCAAGTTCAATGTGTTTTCAGATTTCACGCATCAAGTTAAAATTTTCTTTAAGTCTTGTTTATATGCTATGACTACTTGATCCTTGCTCGTGTTTGATGTTATGTATGCAAGATTGGCACATCCGGAGGACGCACACGTTTAGAGGGGGTGGATGTGGTCACGATCTAAAACCAAGCATGCTATCAAAAGTTTTTTTTCAGTAGTTACCGATGACATTAGATTAGGATGAAACCAAGCAAAAGAACAAAAATCGGTGATTTCAATCCCTCATATATTGCTTTCATCATGTCTCATTATTCGAGATGGTTGCTTCCAAAACATTATGATTGATGACAGGTACCACATATCTTGGAGATTTTCTTCATCAATCAACGTGGACAGAGGCTGGGGAGAGCAGCCGCCAAGGAACAATGAACACTGATATTTCTAAGTCGGCGCAGATAGAATCAATCCAAACTTGATGCTATGATGTGGAAATGGCGAAGAATAGAGGACCATTGCAAGTTGCAATTCTGACTATCACGTGTTCTGGAGCCGTTGAAGGGAAACTTGCATCTGTTGGCTTCTAGGCTCTGTTCTGAGGCAAGAATTGGAAACAGAACTTTCGATTCACGTGGAATGGAACCGAAAAAAATGGATCGAACTTTGAAGGGGTACTAGAGTTTGGGCCGTCGATCACCTCATGAGGGGGGGGAGACAACTCCATAGGTGTGCGCCAGAAAATACTGATGAGAAAAAAGAGGTGTATGACACAGAGAATTAGGAGCCGCTAAAACAGAAGGAGGCCAGTAGAGAACAGGAAGGGGGCATCGATATCGAGGAGGAAGCTCTCTCTTGCGGGTTCTAGCTTTTCAGCTGCTTGCTCTCGCTCTGAACAAGATATATTGGGGAACAGTCAGAAAGCATGAGTCGGAAGGGAAGGACGCATGGTCTGCTTCTTTGTTTCGGAGAAAAACCTCTCAGAGAGGGAATGCCCTTGCGTTAAAGAATGGGGACTCATGATGATGTCGATCAGCTGACTTAACAGTGAATACTTTATAGAGGCATTATTCAGCAATTATGTTTTAAGCAGGTAGACTTCAGAATAGTCGGAGGATTGATGTGCTCGTTCTCATGAGGGGGGGCAAATGAAGGGAATGATATGGAGGCTCGATTGGTCCTTGAAGAAACCTGAAGAATGGAGAGAGAACTCGTAGCTTTCTAGGGACGACAAGCAACAGATGGGGGGATGGTGCTTCTAGGAGAGGAAAGAAGGGGAATTCTAAGATCGGCAGGGAAGGCTATCTGATCTGCTACGAGGTGGAGGCCAGAGAGGATGTCCATCGTTGTACGCTGCTATCAAGAGGTAGATTTTCGTGATCAATTTGGAAAAAAGAGGATAATCTAAGGAGAGCCATCGGAAGAGTCTGCCAAAACCATTCGTGGCACCTATTGGGCTGTTCATGTAAAAATCTGTTGAAGCTTCACTTGTCGGCACCACGTAATGGCTGCCTTGCTGATTTTCAATGGAGAAAGGAGGAAAGGAGGCTAGCAGCCTACGCATTTTTCTGTGTTCTGAGGAGGGATCTGGCAGCTCAAGTACATCAAAAAGGAAGAAAAGGGCTCTTGCCGCTCTATCTTCACTGTGAAAGGGAAATTCCTGGAGCGACAGATTTAAAAATTTTATGGTGTAAGGAGAAGAACTGTCGAGGGCTGAAAGGAAGGAGCAGCTAGCGTCGTGTCTAGCTTTGTTCATCCGTGACAAGTGTTGTGCTCATCGGTCAACAAGGGAAGGACTCTACTGCTGCAAGGGAAAAAGATTGATTTTGTGTTATCGCTCCTCTTGATGGTTACACCCGCACAGTGTCGAGAGAGAAAGGTCATGGTTCTCTTCGTTGCTCTTTATTTATCATGTACAATTAAACGTGTTTGTATGCGCAACGTTTCTTAGTTTCATGTTCTTTGAAATATTTATCATTACTGGAAACGTTGGAGATACAGCTGTCCAGAACTAGAATAGGTGTTTTTAGCTGCTGAATTGAAATCTGCACATTAGAATTTAACTAAAGAGGTTTTACCCATAGTTTTCGGCAAACGGTTAATTATCTCTGAGATATTTCTCCTACATCTGTAAGTTTATATTTACAGAATTTAATACGTGCATACTTGGCTGTAGTAATTCATGCGTATAACTACAAAATAGCGAGTGCATCATTAATCAGAGATGAGGCGAAATGTTGTGATTTGTATATATTCAGTGTTTGATAGTTATTTGCGTAGTTGAGTTCATAATAGGTGATGGAAATTTTGATGATCATGCTGGGAGGTTGAAGTGTTTGCTTTATTTATATGAAAACTGTGAGCGTTAGAAACGCAGAATTATAGTTTAACCTATCAGTGACTGTTTGACCTCTGTTCTACGAATCCTGCTGCTATGAAATCTATTGCAATGGTGTCTTTTGTTCCGACACATGATGCTGAGTTCGATTTATTTACAGTATGTTTTTCTGACGTATGTTGTTGAAGTTCTTAACAACAATTAAATGAAGACTTTTTCCCTAATGTAAGCTTTGCGTATTACACGTTTAAACCAATACTTTGTTTACATATATATATATATATATATATATATATATATATATATATATATATATATATATATATATATATATATATATATATATATATATATATATATATATATATATCAACAATCGTTTCCAATCTACAGATGCGATTGACTTCATTAATGGTCTAAACTTCCTTAATATACTCAGTGCGCTGAAGGCTGTTATCTATATGTGGTCAAAAAGTATTCGATACTTTCCTGATTTATAAACAGTATCATATTATGTCGATGGCTTTGGTTAGTATAATGACCACGCCTTTTGTTGTGAGGTTTCTTGACTTCCTTGTGCCACTGTCACTTCTGTTCATGGCAGTATACGTGAAGACACAGCTAACTTATAGTATATATACTGGATATTCCGATAACGGAAGTGACTGAATCGTATGAGAAAAGCATGTTCGGTTTGGAATAAATAATACTATCACTTAGAGTTTAAAAACTCTGCACAAAGTTCATGATCACTGGGATTCGCATTCCTTTACTACGTTATACTTATATAAAGTCATCTACATGACGTTTTGATGATTGTTGTTCGTTGAATAAAATAAAACTTTTACTGAGATGTAAGAAAAGATAAAACGTTTGGAAGGTATGTG
This sequence comes from Ceratopteris richardii, assembly GCA_020310875.1. Lineage (NCBI taxonomy): Eukaryota > Viridiplantae > Streptophyta > Polypodiopsida > Polypodiales > Pteridaceae > Ceratopteris > Ceratopteris richardii. The sequence goes on along the minus strand of CM035419.1, from coordinate 82,176,506 downwards.
AAAGGTTTCTTGATGAAGTTCTTTCATGTGTATAGCTTATTTAGTTGAATAAGACTATTTTCTTGGCACCCTGTGTGCACCCCTAAGTGCACAAATACCCTCCTTGATACGAACCCGACGACACCGTAGATCAGTTGCCATGGTGAGACGCACCTTCGTTGGAACGAGAAAAAGACACCAAATTACAAACGCATGGCCTCCAAAGTATTTAGTCTACTGGTTTCCTTTATGACAGAGGAGCAGCGCAGTAGAGCCTACGACATCCTCCGCCAATATACACAGATGATGAAACGACACGACGGTGGGGACAACCTCCGCCTGCCTCCGCCATTTCACCTCTCAAAGTCTCTTCTTCAATGCGAAATCACCCGCCATCAGTTGTGGGGATCTTGTCCTCTCAGACGGCGTGCTACAATCAATTCTCTCATAGCCAGAGTCTCACTATCATCGCCAGAGTTCACTATTGAATTCTTCTCTCTCTAGTTGCGTATGCTACCATTAAAGAAAGAAAAGAAGCAAAATCCTACGACTTCAGCAGAGAAAGATCAACTAACATAAGCATACAAACAGACAAAAGAATACCTGCAATAAAACATTAGGAATTTATGATGAAATCATACATATATATACTCACATAGATCTTCTCTAAACCACTCTTTTGGTTATACTTTATTTCCTCATCCATCCTTTAACCCACACTTAATCACCACTCTTTTCATTTACCTTTAACTACTTTAAATGCATAATCTATTTAAACCATTCTTTTAACTTGCACTCACAATTACCACACTTTCAACCTACTACTTTAACCACTTTTTTTACACACTCAACTCTCACCACACTTTAATCACCACTCACATACACCATTCATTATTTATCCACTTCATTTTCATTTTAATTCTATTATCCTAAATTTTTGATAATTAAATAATTCTTTTAATTTAAGCTTAGGATAAGAATTTAATTAATTAGAACCTTAGTATTAAAATGTAAACACACTATTAAGGTAACTAATTAAATCATAATTTAGTTTTATAAGTTAACTAATGCTTAATTATAGATTAATTTCATTAAATAGTGGTTATTTTAACCCTTAAAACATACTAAAACCCTTCTGAAATCCATTGAAACCCTTTAAAATCTTTTCTGAACCCTATCATTAGCCATTAATATTTAAGTAAACCCTATCATTAACCCATTAGAATCAGTTAAGATCCTTTGGATTAACCCTACTGACTTAAACTTATATAAACTTATGAAATCCTAGGGTTATATACCCATGTTTCCTACATGTATAAATAAAACAACTCATTCAATAAGTATTTAGGGTAAACCCTAACATAAACATGGAATCTTCCTCATCATTTGTACCTGTAAACACTTTCAAAGTAGTCAATTTCAATCCAGAACAACTAATCAACAGTGATATAAAAGGTTAAAATGCACCAATTAAATTGTTTTCATTTTCTCTGGTCATCAACGGAAAGGTTGAAATCTTTCCAACATTCGCCCCGGCCAAACCTGCACATCGTCCTCGATGGGCCAACCTGCAGATCATAGAAAGCAATATCAAATTCTTTTGAAACTTATTCATGACTCAAATTCAAATTGTCTGTATATAAAAAGGCTTCTATCATTAGTACATCTTCAAATAGTAAAGAAAACTTATAAAATTATGTAAACTTGAATTTAAACCTTTTCGTTCAATGCATGAATTGGAAAGAGGTTTTAGAAGAAACTATAGAAGTCATTCAAATAGTGTTCGTACTAACTCTTCTATTAACTCTGTTCATAAGTAAAACATATGTTATATAGGCCTTCTACCCTCATCTCCTAACCATTTGCCATTAAGATACAAAAAACTAACTCCCCTCTAGCATACATCCGCCTTATATAGCCCGCTTTTCAAATCAAAAGTGATTTCGAGACCACAACTGATTTATTTGCTTTTTCTTTTATCTCATTTTTTTTTTATCATAATTTTTCCTTTTTGTCATTTTTCCTCTTTTCATATGCAGCAACCATTAATGTACTGCTTTCAATTTTTCTTCGCAACTTTTTTGATGAAGGGGAAAGGCTTAACCCCTAATCAGAGCAAAGGATCTAGAGGTAAGCTAAAGCAGGAACTAGGATCTCTTTAGCTAAATGGGTCAGATTTAAGGAAGCTTACCTATATAAAACAAGTCTACTTTTACTAGGAGTTGCAAGTTAAAGGTTCCTGCAACTATTCAGATGACAGCCATAGGTTTCTAATCCCTATCTTCTTTTCAAGCACATCCCTACTTCAGTGTAAATTCTACGTTTCATAATTTTATAAGAAGTTTCTTAACCTAGCTGAAGACTGTACATATCTACTTATGATAATGCAGGGAAAAACAAAACTTAAAATACTAATCAGGGTTAGAACTGTTTCACCTGATCTATATCGATTTCATCTTTAGCATCGCCTTTCATCCAAATATCGCTTTGATTGCTGGAATTTGTAAACTGCATGAATTTTCTTCAATCTCCTGCGCTTCATCTTTATCATAAATCAATCGTTAATTAATTAGTTTTAAAACAAAAAACATTTTCAACTCCTGCTATCAAGCAATAATGGACTAAATAATTTTGTATTTTCATTCATGTAAAAGGAATAAATAATAAAAAATATAGTTAAAAGAAAATTTAAACATTATTTTTCTTTAAACAAATCATTCTTCATTTTTATTAAAACAAATCATTCTTCATTTCCTTCATCATATATTATATCATAAAATTCTTTATTTCTTTGTTTAAATATTTTAATTCTTTTACCTGCAATTAAATTTTTAAGCGGAGTTCCATCTAACTCTCTTAAAGCATACGTTCCATTTTCATAGATTTTGACCACCACATAAGGTCCAAACCAACGCTTTTTTAATTTTCTACGGGCATCATACTGTATCTCAAATGTGCTATCATATATCAATAGCCAATCATCAATTTTTATTGGCTCTGGCCTTAACCTATGTGATTTATCAAAATACTTTTTATTTTTAAGTCGAGAGGTTTTTAATTTTTCTATAGCTTCATCTAGTCTTTCATTTCCTTGCTCTAGTTGCTGAATCCTTAGAGCTAACAAGTCTTCAGTAGATAAATTATCTTTCCAAGGAAGCATAGTCCAAGTAAGAATTTGGGTATTTACTGGAAAAATTGGTTTTTGGCAGTACATAAGCTCTGCCGGCATAAACCCTGTCGTTCTCGTACAGGTCATTCTATCAGCCCACAAAGCGAATGGCAAAAATTTTGGCCAATTCTTCAATTCTCCTTTGCAAGCTTTAGAAATTGCTTTTATGATAGGGGAATGCCCTCTTTCTATTTTCCCGTTAGCCTCAGGGTTATATGCAGTTGTAAGAGCTAAACGAATTCCATGCCTAGCAAAGAATTCCCTAGCCTCTTGCGCATCTAATTTGCCCCTATCGGCTACTATTTTTTCAATATACCCAAATCTTGAAATCACATCTTCTAAAAGAAATTTGCATACATTGAAAGTAGTTTTTGATCTAAGAGCTCGGCCTTCCACATGATTAGTAAGATCTTCACGAGCAAGAACTATGTATCTCATTCTATCGATACCTTTGGGCATAGTGACTAAGTCTACTACCCACTTATAGTGTATGCATGGAGGATACGTAGGATGTAATGGATCCCTATGCTTAACCGATGAATAAACTTGACATACATCGCAAGAATCCACATAATTCTTTACATTAACATAAATACCTAGCCACCAGTAACACTCTCTAATTTTTTCATAAGTGGCAACAAAACATTTATGCCCGGCCCCTAAAGTATCATGCATGCTCTTCATAACTTGCATCTGAAGATTCTTAGTACCTAGTACTCTTTGAGGCATTTTGATCTTCCCCCTTGCATGTCTCCAAAGTAATCCTTTTTTTAAGAAAAAGTTAAATGCCCTTTTTCTAATATTTCTAAATCTGTTTGAAGACCATGAAGGTGATCGAACTAAAGTACTAAGATACTTTCCAATCTCTAACCATTCTCCTTCATATTCATCTGAATTAAAGTTTTCATATACATAAACTTGGGAATCATAATTTATCGTCTTAGTATCTACTTTGACTTCATCATTCTCATCATACCTAGCTCTTGAGAGCATATCAGCAACAGAGTTAAATTTTCCTAAAATATGAATTAAAACTGGATTTATAAATTTAATATAAGAAATCCAACGAAGCATTGCAATATCTGGTGAAGAACAGTTTGTGATCATTCCAATTAGCGGTAAACAATCTGTCTCCACAATCACATTTGCTCCTATGAAATATTCTTTATCGGACTTTAGAGCTGTGACTACACCCCAAAGTTCCCTTTTAATTTGAGGATAATTTCTTTGAGTATTATGCAAAATCTTAGCGCCAAATCTAATAGCATATCTTCTACCCTCTTCATCATCTTGACTTATGACCCAGCCAATTCCAATAGGACTAGTATCAACAGTCAAAATAATGGGCTTATTATTCGTATAATCTAATCGTTTAAGGATTGGAGCTTCTTGAAGCAACTTTTTTAATCTACGCATTGCTTGAGTATGTTTTTCAGTCCATAAAAATTTTCTTTTCTTCCTTAATAAATCATAAAGACAGTCAGCTATATGTGCAAAATGTGGTATCCATATAACATAGAAGATACAAGCTCCTCAGAATCGTCGAACTTCACTCACATTTTGACATATCTCCGAAATCTTACTAATGGCATCAATTTTCTGAGGGTATGGCTTCCGTCCATAATGGCCACAAAGATGACCTACAATGAGGACCTCATTAACACCAAAAGTAGATTTTTCTATAGATAATGTTAAGCCAACTTGAATAAATCGCTCAAAGATTTTTTTGCAATCAAGGATATGAGCCTTTACAAATCTTCGACAACCATCTTCATCCAGAGTGCTATCTTTCTCTTCTTCCAAGCAACCCTTAATGGGAATGTCATCTATAAAGGGCATAGTAATGTGAGGAATAAAATCGTGCAAAACCAAATTCATTGCACTCTTCATGTGTGCTACTGAATTGGTCGCACCTTGAGGTAATGTACACATCCTAACTAATCCCAAAGGTGTTTTCATAGTAGTAATGTCTCTACTTTCTAATGCAATTGAAATTGATCATACCCAGAGTAGAGATCACCCATTGAATATATAGAATTGCCTGAAAATGCTTCCGCAAATTCATCCACAATTGGACCTGTACCCACATTTCTAATGGTCACATTATTAACTGGTTGAAGATCTTGGATAAACCGAAGTTTTCCATTCTTCTTGGGCACAGTAAACCAACGGTTTGAATAGGGAGCTGAAGAGGATTCTAAAATATGCATATGAATTTTTTCTTTAAGTAATCTAATCAGCTCTGGAAGATGAGCTTTAGGTACTGGAATAGGGCGCAAATTCCAAGGAATATGGGGAATAGTGAAAATAATCATTGGTGAAACTATCTTAGGATCTGCACATCCTATCTCTGAAGGCTCAAGAGAAAATGCTCTTCCATGTTGCTCAATAATCTTTAGAAAATACTCTTTTTCTGCTGGAAGAAGGAAACCACTAGCATCTAATTTAATTTGATTTAAGGATTCTTTAGTAAATACATGGACAATATTTGTTGGATTTCTGAGGATTCGCTCATGACTTACATTCTTTATAATATCATTACTGAATTTTGGTAGTGGTTGAGCTACGGGTTTAACCTTCTTACTAACAGTTTTGTATTTGGTCTCCACTAAGGCATCATACTCATGATCAATACTAGAGGCATATTCCTGAATTAATGCATACATATCAAGTGAAGAGATAAGAATATGGGAATAAGACTTATTTTGATAACAAAGTTCCAATTCTTCTAATGTTGAAAAGCAATGTGTAGTTTCAATAATATGTTCAATACTTTCATCCATTAATAGATCTCCTTTCATTTTCAAATGTTTTTCGTATTTTTTTCTAAGTTTTCTAGGAATTTGTTTAAAATGAAAAATATTTAAAGTAGCAGATGGAAAATAAACAGTCATTTTATCTAAATTTTGTACAAGATTTTGCGAGATTTCGAACCAAAGTCCACTGTCATCTCGCTCAACAGTGGCATTTATTCGAAATCCTGATCTAAGTGTCTTAAAGGAGTTTTTCTTAAAGACCTACGATTACGAGGATGGTTTATACAAAGCGTCATGAATTGAACAGATTTAAGGCCATCACGAGAACGAATTCTTGCAAAAGCACTTCCATCATCTAAAACTTTTGTCTCCATTCTTTGTTCACAAATGAACGGCTGCCCCAAAATAATTGGGTACGAGCAGTCATCATGAACAAAGAAATTATGTTCCTCTTTAACATCTCCAATAGTAATAGGAACATTTGCACAAGCTCCTAGTAGATAGCCAGAAGCATTGTTGGCTGCCTTCATTTTCCACCCATGGTCCCTATCTATGGGCCATTTTCCCTCATTATAAATCTCCCGTGAGACTACATTGATTTCTGATCCTGAATCGATTAATGCTACTTGCGGTTTATTATTATTTCCTATCTTAACTATAGTTTCAGTAGTACCCCTAGCCCAATGTTTCTGAGTGTAATGGCTATTTGGGTCTTCATTTCCTTTTTCCAAATGTCCAATAACAGGTCCCAAATAATTTCTACGATCAGACGATTCTCTATACTTAGATTCATTTATTTGTACAACACTCACTTTTGGTTCATCCTGATCTTTTCTTTCCTCCATGTCAATATCTTCCGTTCTATATTCTATAGGTTCTCTTCGTCTTTTAATGATACTCATGAAATCTTCCTTCACATCTGTTCTTGAAAATGCTAACCATTCCTCTAATGTCATGGTTACCTCTGCCTTCATGATTTTCTCATGCATAACTTTCCGAATATCTATTTGTTTCTCAATTTGAGAGATCAATCGGAAAGTCAGAGGTTTCTTTTTCGGTTTTTCTTCCTTACTTCCTTCTTCTCGTATGGGTTGTATTTCATTTGTTTTATCTTGACTTCTATCTTCACTTGTAGTTTTCTTTTCTAAATTTTCTCCTACTTTCCTTCCTTTACCCTTATTTTGAGACTTCTTTTCTTGTTCTTGTTGTTTTGGTTCTTGACTAGGCTCTATCATGGGCGGTTCTTTAATTGTATCAGTCGTTTCACCCTCTTTTCTAGCCCTAGTTGTTCGTTTAGACTGTCCCTCTTCATCCCGTTTCCTCTTCTCATCTATATTAATTTCGTGGGCATAAACTGAGAACATGTCTACTGGCTCATTCCAACATGTTTTTGATCTAATATCCGAGCTCGTAGCACATAAGTTCTCAACAGATAACTTGCCTCTACTAGCAGTATCATAAACCTGCTCCCAGAAATCACAATTAGAGTCTTCACTATCCAGCCTACAAGCATATGTATTTTGGCTTGTGGAGGCTTCAAAAAAGGTTTTCATACCTCCTTTCCCATAATTTGATGCCAAAGGCCTTTTTGTTACATAGTCACAGATCTTTCGATCTACTTCTGTGACCCAATTCTTATCCTTGGCCTCTTTGAATAAGTTGCATGTCCAGTGTGGATGCTCCAAATCATCACACCAGAGACATCGACGCGCTTGATTAAATAGTCTTCTAGCTGGCATTTGATTCCTAGGATTTTGTTCTAATTCTTTTGGTTTCTCCTGATCTCTCAATTTAAGCTCTTGCATACTCTTTATAGTAGCTATTTCAGTCGCCAAAGTCTCCACATGTTTGACAAGTGATTCTACTGATGTTTTTAACATTATAATTTCAGAGTCATCCTTTCTAGAGTTATGAGGAGTGGGGTCATTATCTATCTTTCCTGGCACATCTCTTTCATATATTCTTGGAGTTTGTATCTGATTTCGCTCCTGTCTTTGGGCTAACCTATGGACAGCTGCTCTTACATTATCCCAATTTCCAGTAAGCCCGCTTGCAGTCGCTCCATCCTCAAGCATTGGTTCTAGCTCTCGTCTAAGAGAGGGATCTAGCATGTTTAGAAAATTTCTTAATTTATCTGGTTCAAGAGTTGTTCTATCTGCTTGAGGCATTTGGTTAAATTTGATATCAAATTCAGCTAATCCCTGAGTTATGTGTTGGTCTAACTTTGTTGTTCCTACCCATCGCATAAATGTGGCTCGATTATTCTTACTGTAATCTTCATGCGAAAATTCAGTAAGAAGCCGAGTCTTGAAATCCACCCAAGTCATGTTTGGTTGGACTACTCGCAATTGGATTCTCTCTCTAGTGAACCCATGAGCAATTCGTATAAAGGTATCTTTTTTATTGTCTTCCGGTAATCCATATTGTTCTGACAATTGTTCATAATATTTAAGATAAGCTGTTCCATTTATTCCTGTAAATTCCCCCCTATCTGTTTTAATGGCATCTATGATCTTCCAAATTCGCTGCTCTTCAAAGTGATCAGCCATAGTGGATAAGTCTAACTTGATAGATAAATATGAAATATACGTATATAATTCCCGTAATAATCCGTCTATATCTTGATCCTGATACGACTCCGTGATAAAAGAAACAGAAATACAGAAAATATTCCTACTTCTTTACCAACAAAACGAAAGAAAAATTTCCTACTGCTTTGGAAAAAGAAAATTTTCCTAGTATGTTATAACCAAAAAGAAAACTTTCCTATGCTTTTGCAATAAAGAAACTTTTCCTGTTATCAGGTAAATAGAAAGAAAGAACACTTTTCTACTATTTTATAATAAAGAAACTTTTCTACTACTCTGCAATAAAGAAAAATTTCCTACTGCTTTAAAAATAGAAATGAAGAAAACTTTCCTACTATTGTGCAATAAAGCAAATTTTCTTACTTCTTTGCAACTAGAAAGCAAACTTTCCCTACTAGTATGCAACAGAATAAGAAAAAATATACCTGAGCAGCCAATTTGATGAAGAGGTTCGTTGTGAATGTGCTCAGTGCAAAATCTTTTCATGCATGTGCAATCGTCACTTTTATGAAAGTTGATGGATAAAGGTGACGTGACGAGGATCAATCAGCTGCAGCTACAACGGATGTCGATACTCCTTCTTCAATCGTCAACTTATCTATATATGCATATGCAAATCAAAATGAAAATATACCTTTATACTTACAATGTCATGCCGAACTTTCACGTCGGGTTCACCAAGATGTCGTGAAGTTGCGGACATAAGGCTGGTGGATCAGTCAGCCACTAAATCCCTCGGCACACGCAGGGTGTATGAGACAATCGTAGGTGTTTTAGGTATATTTTTATTTGGTCTAAGGTAAAAGAAATTCTAAATTACTCTTAAATCTAGGAAATTTGGAATAGGTATTTGAAACACTTTAATCGTTTAAGAACCGTAAGGCTGGGCTGCTCTATATCTATCAACGGCTTCTTGAGGTATAGGTACTATCAAAGTTTCCTCAGTTAATTTTTCTTTTATAATTCCGTCTTCTTGGATTTCTAAATGATTAGGTTGTGTACGCCTAATTAAGGGTGGTGGAAATGAATCTATGTTATCTTGAGGATCATTAGATGCACTTGAAAATAATGCTATAAATTTATTAAGGCAATAATCGTGATATACTGATATTAATGATTCGTGTGTAATAATATCCTTAACTACTTCTACTTCAACTTTTACTTCTAAAGGTGCGTTCTTTTCAGATTCAATTGGATTTTCAGATGACATGGACAAAAAAGATAATGCAAATTGAAATTGAATTAATGCTAATGACAATCATAGATGATTACAATGCTATAAAGCAATGATATAATTTCTCTAAAAGATTGCTAACAATAAGTGAATCCTATACAAAGCTTAATCAAAGATAATGTCTAGAGTTTTAAATCAGATTGTCGGATAATTGAATTGATGAAAGCTTCACTTTTCTTCACTTCACTGCATTTCAATTGCTTTGCTTTGATCGTCTTCAATGTTTCTGCAATAAAACATTAGGCATATTAGTATATCTCAATAAAAAATCATTAATCTCATACACACTTTATTACACATGCTCATTCATTCCTATATGCACTTAACATGCATAACATAATATCACTCATGCATACATATGCAAACTCATGCTCAATATACCCATAATTATACACCACCATGCATATGCACTTACTTACTCACATGCACATGCTCAAATGCAAATGCTAACACCTAATTTTATGCAACTATACATGCATGCTAACACTCAATCACATGTCAACATACACACATGCATCTTTGCATATCTACACTATGCATCAATTCTATCATGCTTCATGTATTTAATCTTAATGCACATACATATGCTTATTACATACACACATGATACATTCTTTAATTGATACTTTCATTCACATATATAAAGATGCTAACATATGCTCATACACATGCTAATTTAGTCATATGCACTCTATATATGAACTTATAAGATAACATACATACAAACATATTCATTTATCATTATATAAATATGCATATTAATAGTTCCTCTTATGAATACACACATATGGCATACATATATGCCAACATCATGCATAATTCATTTCATGAACATTTATTAGCACTCATTGCTATACACTAACTTCTAACATACTTCAATATTTATATATATGCACTCATGCATAGATGTATATATGTTCATGCATAAACTAATGCACATTCATGCTAGTACTTAGATGCATTTATGCACATGCATACACTAGTGCATATCTTAATATCCATATACTTCACCATACTCATTCATTCAATTACATACCTTCATACACATGCTTATGCATGCTAACACACACTCATACCTATGCTAACTCACATGTCAATAAATTTTTAATCATGTTTTTACGTTAATACTAACATACATCTAACCTACGCTTGAAAATTTAAACCAATCTAATCAAAGCATTCATTTCCATTAACTCTGATATGTAGGCACACACATACTAACATATGTATCTATATGCTCACATATATACTCATTTACTTCATATTATGTATGTATGCATATTACATCACATTTATGTATGCTCTTATGTGTTAGTTTACATACATGAAAGCATTCAAGCATTTATATTTTCTAATAATTAACATAATTATTTTTCCACTTATAACATATAGATATCTAATTAATATAACAAAATAAAGAAGTATATATAATTGTTTCTTTAGATTTATTTTCTCTATGCCTCTCTCTCCATGAATCCCCGCTGTCATCACACTCTTAGAAGCCGGAAGAGAAGGGACAAACAACTTCTGCCATCGCAGGCGTCAGAACACCCTCTCTCTCCTACGAGGTCTATCTCTCCTTCAGACTCTTCCCCAATCAACACTCTTTCTCTCTCTGCACACTGCACATTGAGAAGCTTCTGTGCTCAGGTGCTCCCTGGCTATGGTGATAGTAGGCAAAGCATCGACTACAGCCTTGGAAGCAGGAAGAGTCCCATACTTGTTCGGATCATTCTCGCCTAACTGCTGTATAAGATGCGCAAGCCCAGGCCCTACGAAGAAATCTCCAATTATTCCAGGTAATCTTGGGTGCCCCCTGTCATTGGGGCCACAGTATCCCCCCTGCGTAAACTGAGCAGATTCTGTATACGACCTTGAAGAAGAAGTATGGGGTTCAAGCCACGCCCATCCATACCAATCCTTAAAATCTCTGGGGCATCTTCGTTGTTGATATCAAAGGTAGGGGCAGCAATAGGAGCATCCTGCATGCGTGATAGGAAACTTGACATATCCTCCAGCAGCTGACCATCCAGGCCCCATATAATCCGTTTCATTGAGTGAGTACTCTGAACTGGCAGATTCCTCAAATTCCGGGCCCCATCCGGACGCTCCTCAATGAAATCGCCATGGCAATCAGCACAGATCAAGGTGCCTGGACTTATCAGTTGCACCGTCCCTTCACAATGATAGCAGTAATAGACGAGCCGTAGATCAGTTGCCATGGTGAGACGCACCTTCGTTGGAACGAGAAAAAGACACCAAATTACAAACGCATGGCCTTCAAAGTATTTAGTCTACTGGTTTCCTTTATGACAGAGGAGCAGCGCAGTAGAGCCTACGACATCCTCCGCCAATATACGCAGATGATGAAACGACACGACGGTGGGGACAACCTCCGCCTGCCTCCGCCATTTCACCTCTCAAAGTCTCTTCTTCAATGCGAAATCACCCGCCATCAGTTGTGGGGATCTTGTCCTCTCAGACGGCGTGCTACAATCAATTCTCTCTCTAAACCTATCTTTCAGCCACTTTCTCACATAGCCAGAGTCTCACTATCATCGCCAGAGTTCACTATTGAATTCTTCTCTCTCTAGTTGCGTATGCTACCATTAAAGAAAGAAAAGAAGAAAAATCCTACGACTTCAGCAGAGAAAGATCAACTAACATAAGCATACAAACAGACAAAAAAATACCTGCAATAAAACATTAGGAATTTATGATCAAATCATACATATATATACTCACATAGATCTTCTCTAAACCACTCTTTTGGTTATACTTTATTTCCTCATCCATCCTTTAACCCACACTTAATCACCACTCTTTTCATTTACCTTTAACTACTTTAAATGCATAATCTATTTAAACCATTCTTTTAACTTGCACTCACAATTACCACACTTTCAACCTACTACTTTAACCACTTTTTTTACACACTCAACTCTCACCACACTTTAATCACCACTCACATACACCATTCATTATTTATCCACTTCATTTTCATTTTAATTCTATTATCCTAAATTTTTTATAATTAAATAATTCTTTTAATTTAAGCTTAGGATAAGAATTTAATTAATTAGAACCTTAGTATGAAAATGTAAACACACTATTAAGGTAACTAATTAAATCATAATTTAGTTTTATAAGTTAACCAATGCTTAATTATAGATTAATTTCATTAAATAGTGGTTATTTTAACCCTTAAAACATACTAAAACCCTTCTGAAATCCATTGAAACCCTTTAAAATCTTTTCTGAACCCTATCATTAGCCATTAACATTTAAGTAAACCCTATCATTAACCCATTAGAATCAGTTAAGATCCTTTGGATTAACCCTACTGACTTAAACTTATATAAACTTATGAAATCCTAGGGTTATATACCCATGTTTCCTACATGTATAAATAAAACAACTCATTCAATGAGTATTTAGGGTAAACCCTAACATAAACATGGAATCTTCCTCATCATTTGCACCTGTAAACACTTTCAAAGTAGTCAATTTCAATCCAGAACAACTAATCAATAGTGATATAAAAGGTTAAAATGCACCAATTAAATTGTTTTCATTTTCTCTGGTCATCAACGGAAAGGCTGAAATCTTTCCGAGAGCGTTTTCTTTATTCCCACACAAAATAGGATGTGCAGACCCAAAGTTAGTAGCTCTGATGATTATTTTTACTGTACCACACATTCCTTGGAATCTTTGTCCGATACCAGCTCCAAAGGCTCATTTACCTGAGCTAATGAGACTCTTAAAGGAAAAGATTTCCATGAGAATCTTGGAACCATCCTCTGCACCATTTCCAATAGGTGGTTCACGGTACCGAAAAAGAGAGGGAAACTATGCTTTATACAAGATTTGTAGCCTATGAATAAAGTCACTATTACGTATGTACGAACGGGTCCCATTGTAGATGAGTTTGCCGAGGCATTTGCCGGTCATTCCATCTATTTAATGGGAGACCTGTATTCAGGGTATGATCAATTTCAATTAGCTAGTGAGAGTCAAGATGTGACCACGATGAAGACTCCTTTGGGTTTAGTATGCATGTATACTTTACCACAAGGAGTGAGGAATTCTGTGGCACACATGATGAATGCTATGAATCTGGTCTTACATGATTTTATCCCAAAAGTGACAATGCCTTTTATTGATGACATTCCAATATAAGGGTGTGTGGAAAAAGAAAAAGATGGAAGTTTAGATTCATTTTGTTGCAGAAAGTTTGTTTCTAGCCATATTTATGATTGTGAAAAGATATTTGAAAGATTTGAAGAGGTTGGACTAACCTTCTCCCTAGAGAAATCTACTTTTGGTGTTAATGAAGTGCTAATAGTTGGACATTTATGTGGTCATATCTAAACTTGATATGGGTGGAAAAGCTCAGAGGCTCTAACTCCTCTTTGTTCTTTTGCTCATATCATGTGACAAAACAATCCTAAACTTGATATGGTTGGAAAAGCTCAGAGGCTCGAACTTAAGTTCGAGCCTCTTTGTTCTTTTGCTCATATCATGTGATCCAACAATCCTAAACTTGATATGGTTGGAAACTCTCAGAGGCTCATATCATATGCTTCAACAATCCTAAACTTGATATGGTTGGAAAAGCTCAGAGGCTCGAACTTAAGTTCAAGCCTCTTTGTTCTTTAGCACATAAGACACAACAATCCTAAACTTGATATGGTTGGAAAAGCTGAGGCTCATATCATGTGATCCAACAATCCTAAACTTGATATGGTTGGAAAAGCTCAGAGGCTCGACCTTAAGTTCGAGCCTCTTTGTTCTTTGGCACATAAGACACAACAATACTAAACTTGATATGGCTGGAAAAGCTGAGGCTCATATCATGTGATCCAACAAATCCTGAACTTGATATGGTTGGAAAAGCTTAGAGGCTCGAACTTAAGTTCGAGCCTCTTTGTTCTTTTGCTCATAAGACACAACAATCCAAATCTTGATATGGTTGGAAAAGCTGAGAGGCTCGAACTTAAGTTCGAGCCTCTTTGTTCTTTTGCTCGTATCATGTGATCCAACAATCCTAAACTTGATATGTCTGGAAAAGCTAAGGCTCATATCATGTGATTCAACAATCCTAAACTTGATATGGTTGGAAAAATCTGAGAGGCTCGAACTCCTCTTTGTTCTTTTGCTCATATCATGTGACCCAACAATCCTATAACACACAACAATCCTAAACTTGATATGCTTGGAAAAGCTGAGAGGCTCTAACTCCTCTTTGTTCTTTTTCTCATATCATGTGACCAAACAATCCTAAACTTGATATGGTTGGAAAAGCTCAGAGGCTCGAACTTAAGTTCGAGCCTCTTTGTTCCTTCGCTCATATCATGTGATCCAACAATCCTAAACTTGATATGGTTGGAAAGCTCAGAGGCTCATATCATATGATCCAACAATCCTAAACTTGATATGGTTGGAAAAGCTTTGAGGCTCGAACTTAAGTTCGAGCCTTTTTGTTCTTTTGCACATAAGACACAACAATCCTAAACTTGATATGGCTGGAAAAGCTGAGGCTCATATCATGTGATCCAACAATCCTAAACTTGATATGGTTGGAAAAGCTAAGAGGCTCGAACTTAACTTCAAGCCTCTTTATTCTTTTTCACATAAGACACAACAATCCTAAACTTGATATGGCTGGAAAAGCTGAGGCTCATATCATGTGATCCAACAAATCTTGAACTTGATATGGTTGGAAAATCTCAGAGGCTCGAACTTAAGTTCGAGCCTCTTTGTTCTTTTGCACATAAGACACAACAATCCTAAACTTGATATGGTTGGAAAAGCTGAGAGGCTCGAACTTAAGTTTGAGCCTCTTTGTTCTTTTGCTCATATCATGTGATCCAACAATTCTAAACTTGATATGGTTGGAAAAGCTCAGAGGCTCAAACTTAAATTCGAGCCTCTTTGTTCTTTTGCACCTAACACACAACAATCCTAAACTTGACATGGCTGGAAAAGCTAAGGCTTATATCATGTGATCCAACAATCCTAAACTTGATATGGTTGGAAAAGCTCAGAGGCTCGAACTTAAGTTCGAGACTCTTTGTTCTTTTGCACATAAGACACAACAATCCTAAACTTGATATGGCTGGAAAAGCTGAGGCTCATATCATGTGATCCAACAAATCCTCAACTTGATATGGTTGGAAAAGCTCAGAGGCTCGAACTTAAGTTCGAGCCTCTTTGTTCTTTTGCACATAAGACACAACAATCCTAAACTTGATATGGTTGGAAAAGCTGAGAGGCTCGAACTTAAGTTTGAGCCTCTTTGTTCTTTTGCTCATATCATGTGATCCAACAATTCTAAACTTGATATGGTTGGAAAAGCTCAGAGGCTCGAACTAAAATTTGAGCCTCTTTGTTCTTTTGCACATAACACACAATAATCCTAAACTTGACATGGCTGGAAAAGCTGAGGCTTATATCATGTGATGCAACAATGCTAAACTTGATATGGTTGGAAAAGCTCAGAGGCTTGAACTTAAGTTCGAGCCTCTTTGTTCTTTTGCACATAAGACACAAGATATGACTCACGGGCTCCAAATTGAAGGTAGGCTCAAACTCTCTCGATCCAAGTTGGAATGAAATTCAAACTGAAGTTCATAGTTTGAATTTCAATCCTGTCTGATTTACAAACTTAAATTTGGGTTTCTCAAACTGAAGTTTAATCCTCTCTAATTCTCAAAATTAAGTTCGAGGTTGTTAGATTCCAACTTCAATAGATTTAGTTCAAGCTCTTCAAACTGCACATTGAATAGAGGTTCAAACTTAAGTTCAAACCTCTGTGACTCTACATTCAACAAACATCCAATTTTAAACTCCAACTTGAATCGACATCCAAACCTAAGTTTCACCTTTAGTTAGTTCTTTTGGATGTAATAGAGTATTCAATGTAATAGGTTCGACCTTAAGTTCAAGCGTCTTTTATTAAAATTTCAAAATAGACTCAAGTTAAAAATACTATCTTGTTTGCTGGCAAAGCTTATAGGCTCAAACTTAAGTTCGAGCTTATTTGTAACTAAACAAACTGAGAGTTGACATGATTCAAAGTAGTCGGAGCCTCATATTATGTGACACAACATAAAATTCATGGGCTCGAACTTAAGTTCGAGTCTCATATCATGTGAAGACTCAAACTTGATATGATTCTAAACGTGTGAACTTAAGTTCGATCCTCTTAGCTCTTTTGGATTCATGAGTTAAGAGGCTTGAACTTAAGTTCTAGCAACTTTTGGAAAAGCTGAAGAAGTTTGAGCTTCATAACTCGACTCATAAGATTCAGAGGCTTAGCTTTTGTAGATGCAAGAAGATTTGAGTTAAAAATATTAGTGTTTTTACCAAAAAACATGAGGCTCGAACTTAAGTTGAAGCCTCTTTTTGCCAAATTGAGAGGCTCGAACTTAAGTTGGAGCCTCATATCATGTGACCCAACAATTCCAAACTTGATATGACTCACGGGCTCCAAATTGAATATAGGCTCATACTCTCTCGATCCAAGTTGAAATGAAATTCAAACTAAAGTTCATAGTATAATATCTGATTTACAAACTTAAGTTGGGTTTCTCAAACTGAAGTTTCATCCTCTCTAATTATCAAAATTAAGTTCGAGCTTGTTATATTCCAACTTGAATAGGTTTAGTTCGAGCCCTTCAAACTGCACATTGAATAGAGGTTCAAACTTAAGTTCAAACCTCTGCGACTCTATGTTCAAGAGACATTCAATTTTAAACTCCACCTTGAATCGACATCCAAACCTAAGTTTCACCTTCAGTTAGTTCTCTTCGATGTAAGAGAGTATTCAATGTAATAGGCTCGAACTTAAGTTCAAGCATCTTTTATTAAAATTTCAAAATAGATTCAAGTTAAAAATACTATCTGTTTGCTTGAAAAGCTTAGAGGCTCAAACTTAAGTTTGAGCCTCATTTGTAACTAAATAAACTGAGACTTCACATGATTCAAAGCAGTCCGAGCCTCATATTATGTCACACAACATAAAATTCATGGCCGACTCTACATTCAATAGATGTTCAATTTTAAACTCCAACTTGAATCGACATCCAAACCTAAGTTTCACATTCAGTTAGTTCTTTTGGATGTAAGAGACTATCCAGGTAATAGACTCAAACTTAAGTTCGAGCATCTTTTATTAAAATTTCAAAATAGGTTCAAGTTAAAAATACTATCATGTTTGCTGGAAAAGCTTAGAGGCTCGAACTTAAGTTCAAGCCTCATTTGTAACTAAACAAACTAAGAGTTGACATGATTCAAAGCAGTCGGAGCCTTATATTATGTGACGCAACATAAAATTCATGGGCTCGAACTTAAGTTCAAGTCTCATATCATGTGAAGACTCAAACTTGATATGATTCTAAAGGTGTGAACTTAAGTTCAAGCCTCTTAGCTCTTTTGGATTGATGAGTTAAGAGGCTCGAACTTAAGTTCTAGCAGCTTTTGGAAAAGCGGAAAAAGTCTGACCTTCATAACTCAACTCATAAGATTCAGAGGCTTAGCTTTTGTAGATGCAACAAGATTTGAGTTAAAAATATTAGTGTTTTTACTAGAAAACTTGAGAGGCTCGAACTTAAGTTGAAGCGTGTTTTTGCCAAAAAACTTTAGAGGCTTGAACTTAAGTTCGAGCCTCATATCATGTGAGCCAACAATTCCAAGCTTGATATAACTCACGGCTCCAAATTGAATATAGGCTCAAACTCTCTCGATCCAAGTTGAAATGAAATTCAAACTGAAGTTCATAGTTTGAATTTCAATCTTGTCTTATTTACAAACTTAAGTTTGGGTTTCTCAAACTAAAGTTTAATCCTCTCTAATTATCAAAATGAAGTTCGAGCTTGTTAGATTCCAACTTGAATAGGTTTAGTTCGAGCCCCTCAAACTGCACATTGAATAGAGGTTCAAACTTAAGTTCAAACCTCTGTGACTCTACGTTCAACAGACATTCAATTTTAAACTCCAACTTGAATCGACATCCAAACCTAAGTTACACCTTCAGTTAGTTCTTTTGGATGTAAGAGAGTATTCAATGTAATAGGCTCGAACTTAAGTTTGAGCGTCTTTTATTAAAATTTCAAAATAGATTCAAGTTAAAAATACTATCTTGTTTGTTGGAAAAGCTTAGAGGCTTGAACTTAAGTTCGAGCCTCATTTGTAACTAAATAAACTAAGACTTGACATGATTCAAAGCTGTCCTAGCCTCATATTATGTGGCACAACATAAAATTCATGGGCCGACTCTACATTTAACAGACATTCAATTTTAAACTCCAACTTGAATCGACATCCGAACCTAAGTTTCACCTTCAGTTAGTTCTTTTAGATGTAAGAGTCTATCCAACGTAAAAGGCTCAAACTTAAGTTCGAGCATCTTTTATTAAAAATTAAAAAATAGATTCAAGTTAAAAATACTATCATGTTTGCTGGAAAAGCTTAGAGGCTTGAACTTAAGTTCGAGCCTCATTTGTCACTAAACAAACAGAGAGTTGACATGATTCAAAGCAGTCGGAGCCTCATATTATGTGACACAACATAAAATTCATGGGCTCGAACTTAAGTTCGAGTCTCATATCATGTGAAGACTCAAACTTGATATGATTCTAAAGGTGTGAACTTAAGTTCGAGCTTCTTAGCTCTTTTGGATTCATGAGTTAAGAGGCTCCAACTTAAGTTCTAGCAACTTTTGGAAAAGTTGAAAAAGTCTGAGCTTCATAACTCAACTCATAAGATTCAGAGGCTTAGCTTTTGTAGATGCAACAAGATTTGAGTTAAAAATATTAGTGTTTTTACTAGAAAACTTGAGAGGCTCGAACTTAAGTTGAAGCCTGTTTTTGCCAAAAGACTTGAGAGTCTCGAACTTAAGTAGGAACCTCATATCATGTGAGCTAACAATTCCAAACTTGATATGACTCACGAGGTCGAAATTGAATATAGGTTCAAACTCTCTTGATCCAAATTGAAATGAAATTCAAACCGAAGTTAATAGTTTGAATTTCAATCCTGTCTTATTTACAAACTTAAGTTTG
>CM035419.1:82126716-82144216 GCA_020310875.1 Ceratopteris richardii | reverse complement strand
ATAAACAATCAAGGATCATCATTGCTTTGTTTGTACCAAAAATGGATCAAGTAGATTACAAGCCTTTGACTCAATGCCCTTAGGTAAAGATTTGGTAAAGATCCAACCTACCAATGGCATTCAAAAGTTCATTGCATTCCTTACACATACAAAGGGAAAAAAATCAACCATATGCAACATAATCGTTATTCCACCAATATATAACGTTGATGGTGCTTATCACTTTGGATCCACATTTTTCTTGGAAAGGCATAGTTGTGCACCTCACAAACAGCCATATAACATGAAACTAATGACTAACTGAAGTGTTATCAAGTCATCATTTATGATTTTTATCTTGTATTTTAGAAAGTGTTTCATGTTGCTTCACAATAAGCATAATCCGATGTTTCAAATGCATTCATAGATGATTTAGAGATAGTTTCATGCTTCATTGAATCACGTATAGATGCACAATTGAGGTCATAGAAAATTTCACTAATCTCATAGTTCATTCATTGATTTTTTGTAATATTGATGTAATCCATTTGTGCTTAAATAATGAGTTTTCTCTACCTCGATCTTTTTGGATTATATATTCAAATCATTTTAGGAGATAATAGAAAGACTCTTCTATGGAATTCCTATTGCTTTGTTTGCTAAAATTATATAATAAATTTCACCATATTTTTCATATGGTCATTCCATATGCATCTCTTTACTTCGATTTTATTATTGATACATCTACAATATTATCTCTCTTGGAACCAATAGAATATACATCAAGTTAAGCCTTGACTAGTTTCATATTCGTTTATTCCAATCCTAGATCATTTGGCATGTATAACTGTTAAAAGTCAAGCTTCAAGCTAAAAATTCGTGGGGAATCTTTTATGGAAATGTGGAGCAATCAAAGGAAGCCAAAAGCCACGAGATTCCATCAAGAAAAGTCACTCAACCACTCCCCAAGTCATCTCAACTAATTCCTCCAAGTTAGGAGGCTGATTTGGAAAGGTAGTTCCTAGATTTTAGGGGCACTCTTCTCACTATAAAAGGAGCATGTATCCCGACTTCTTTTGGGCCATCTTCTTGGAGTTTTAGCTCATGTAAAGTGAGCACTAAGTGCTGGAGTTGTGATAAGCAAGCCCCTTGCTTAAGCAACCCCCTTGCTTGCTTGTTTGTTTTCTTTTAGTAGGCATATCTATGTGTGTGCGCAGGCAGTGTTGCAACTCTCTACCCCTGAGTTGTTAGCATTGCTTCTCCCTCATATGGTATCCATCTGATGTAATTCTTGTCTCATTGGATAGCTATAAGAGTCTATTTTATGCTTACCAATTCTCTGGAGCATTCTCTGAGTAAGCTGGGAGCAACATTCATTTTAGTGAAGTTGTGTGATTGATATCTCTCTCTTTGTGTAGGCTCTGTTGCGAATATTTTGCTCTCTGTTGTAAGGGCTGGTTCTCCTTCTCTATGTATCCATTTGCTATGATTTTGGTTTCATTGGGTAGCTATTAGAGTGTTCTAAAGTTGACCCAAGTTTGAGATTCATTCTCTGTATAATCTGTGAGAAACGTTTGCTGGAGTGAAGTGAGGTCTCTGCTTGACTAGCAGTTGTGAGCATTCAATTAGCTCATGTTGTAGACATTGTTTCTCTTTGTGTAAGCATCCATTTCAAGTGAAATTTGATTTGTTGGAAAGCCCTTGGTGTCTACTACAGGTCTACAAAAGCTCACTGGAGTTCTCTGCATAAGCTCTGAGTAAGAGCATTTTTGGTGTGCAGAGGTCAAAGAAGGATACCTGTGGAGGTCATTCGCGCTTCATCGTTGCTTAGGGGTTGAGATACTTCCCCCATCAGTGGTATCAGAGCATTTGGGCATCTTGGAGGTATCACATAAAAGCAAGAAGACCTCTTGGAGTTGGTGGTTGAAGAGTTGCATCAACAAAAGCTTCTTGGAGGTAGCTCACATCAAGGGGGAGCTATTCTACTCAAATTTGCAAGAGCACAAGGTGTCCATCTAAGGAAAGCTTTGGATTGAGGTAACTTCAGAGCCTCATTTTCATTTTACACACATTGGAGCATTATCCAAGGGCTAGGTCAAGTATCAAAGACTAGATATGGGAGACTTCAACACTCAAATTGAAAAGCTAGACAAAGGTAACTATCAACCATGGAGATTTAGGGTCTCCAACTATCTTATGGGCAAGGGCCTTTGGGGGTTGATTGGTGGAAGTGAACCAAGACCTAGGTTGGATGAGAATCCAACCAATGACCAGAGAAGGGCCTTTAGGGAATGGAATGAAAGAGACAAGAGGGTTATCTTTATTCTTTCTCAACACATTAGCAATAGCATGATCGGCCATATCCAAGACCTGGATTCAAGCATGAAGGTATGGGAGACACTTGAAAGGCTTTATTCAACAAGCACCAAAGCAAGGAAGATCCAACTCAAGAATGAGCTCAACAACCTTAGGAAGAGCTCAGGGAGTAGCATAAATGACTACATACTTAAGGTCAAGGAGTTATCAGATGCATTGGGATCCATTAGAAGCCACGTAGACGATGACGATCTTGTGGCTTATACTCTCAATGGTTTGATAGATGATGAGAAGTGGAAACCCTTTACCACTTCAGTTTATGTAAGGGATAATCTTCCCGATTTTGAGCAATTGGTTGCTCTCATGGTCACCGAAGAAATGAACATAGGTGGAAGTTCAACTAAAAGCAAAGATGCACAAGTTTTCTATGCAGGTAATCAAAGGGGCAAAGGAAGACAAGGACAAGGAAGGGGCAAAGGAAGGTTTGGAGGAAGGCAAGGCCACTCAAGAAATCAAGGACATGACCAAGGAACCTCATCACAAAGAGGGAGAGGAAGATCAAGAGGAAGAGGAGGACGACATCAACAAAACAGGAATCAAGATGGCGAAGGATGTTACATATGTCGCAAGTTTGGCCACTATGCTAGAGATTGCTACCAAGGAGGAAACCAAAGGAACTATAATCAAGGTTCTTCATACAAAGGCCAAGGTAATTATGCTTCTACAAGTTCAGAAAATGACAATCTCTTGATGATGCACATGAATGGGAATTCAAGCAAAGTAGATAACACTTGGTATATTGATAGTGGATGTAGCAACCATATGAGTTGCAATGCTTCTTGGTTTACTAATCTACATGTTCCCAAAGGTAAAGGACATGTAGAAACAGGTGATGATGCAGCCCATGAGATCTCTCATGTTGGAGATGTAGCTTTGGATGACAAGGAGGAAGGAAGATGTCTCAAGGATGTCTTGCATGTACCTACCATCACAAAGAACTTGGTGTGCGTTGGGCAAATGGTTGAAAGAGGCTATCAAGTAAGGTTTAACAAAGGTGGATGCTTTGTGGAGAACCCTAAGCAAGGTTACAAGGTCATAGCAAGAGGAAAGAAGCAAGGGAGACTCTTCACTTTGGAGGTAAATTCTCATTCTATTCAACATGTCTACTTCACATATGGAAACAAGAGGATTTCGGAGTTGGACTTGTGGCACAAGAGGATAGGTCACATCAACATACAAAGAATGAAGGAAATGCAATTCAAGAGGCTGGTTGAAGGTCTTCCCAACTTAAGGACAAGGTATGAAGCATTTATGTGAATCTTGTCAACTAGGGAAGCAAGCGAGACTTCCATTCAAGAAGAGTGGCTACATAAGCCAACATCCATTGGAGTTGATACATACAGATGTGTGGGGGCCAACGAAAGAGCAATCCATTGGAGGTAACAAGTACTTTGTCACTTTTATAGATGATTGCACAAGGATGGTTTGGGTTTATTTCATAAAAAACAAATCAGATGTGTTTACATGTTTCAAAGCATTCAAGGCAATGGTAGAGAAGGAAACAGGTACATATATCAAGAAGCTAAGGTCCGATGGAGGGGGAGAATATTTCCCCAATGAGTTTTCTGATTTTTTAATGGATCAAGGCATCAAGAGGCAAGTAACATGCAGGTACACACCCCAACAAAATGGAGTAGCAGAGAGAAAGAATAGATACATTGCCGAGATCGCTAGAGCAATGCTTAATGAGATGAATGTACCTAACATGTTTTGGAGTGATGCAGCAAATACCGCCGTGTATCTAATGAATAGGGCTCCTACCTCAGGGATCCATGGCTTGACACCATATCAAGCCTATTATGTAAGAAACCTGATCTTTCCCACTTGAAGATATTTGGATGTACTTGTTATGTACATGTGCCAAGTGAATTGAGGCACAAGCTACAACCAAAGGGAGAAAAGTGTGTGTTTCTAGGATATTCAAATGATCATAAAGGTTACAGGTGCTTCAACCCAAACACAAAGGACTTGAGGATATCAAGGGATGTAGCATTTGATGAGCTACTCCCTTGGTATAAGAAGTATGATTGTATGCAGGACTATGAAGAAGAAAAGCATGGACATGATGAAGAACAAATCGACCTAGAGCTAAGCGGCCCAAGGTGTTCCATCAATGAAGATAGTTCAAGCATGAACTCACCATGGAGGGGGAGATCTTCATCAAGCTATGAAGCACAATCAATCAACAAAGGCAAAGCAACATTGGTGGAGTTGGATGAAGAAGGTAATGAAGTTGAAGATGATGAAGGACACATGATGGAGAAAGAAGCCACGTCAAAGAAAGAGATCAACTTCCCAAGGCAAAGGAGGTTTATTCCTCCAAAAGGTGAAGAAAGGAAGTCTTCTAGAGTTAAGTATCCAACTCAAAGGTTTACTTATGATTCATACATGGCAACACATTATTCATATATGAACAAAGTAGTAGAAGATCATGAGCCCGATTGCTATGAAGATGCAAGCAGGTACACCGAATGGAAAGAGGCAATGCAAGAAGAGATCGACGCACTTGAGGAAAATCAAACATGGACTCTAGTGCCCAAGAAGGAGAACATGAAGGTAATAGGTAATAAGTGGGTGTATAAAGTAAAGAGGAATTCAGATGGATCTATTTCTAGGTTCAAAGCAAGATTGGTGGCCAAGGGTTTTGCACAAACCTATGGAGTGGACTTTGAAGAGACATTCAGCCCCGTGGCAAAGATGAGCACCATTAGGACACTCATTGCAATGGCTTCTAGCAAAGGATGGAAGCTCTTCCAATTGGATATCGAGAATGCCTTTCTCAATGGAGACTTGGAAGAAGAGGTATACATGGAGCAACCACTAGGTTTTGTTCATAAAGAGTTTCCACATCATGTTTGTAGGTTGAAGAAGGCAGTTTATGGCCTAAAGCAAGCTCCAAGGGCTTGGAACCAAAGATTGGTGGACTATTTGATCAAATGTGGTTACAATCAATGCAAGGCGGATCCATCTCTCTTCATCAAACAAAGAGGAGAACTTGTGGTCTACATGTGTGTGTATGTAGATGATCTTATCATTACAGGTAATGATACAAAGGGCATTGAGGAGATCAAGGCAAAGCTTGGAAAGGAGTTTAGGATCTCTGATCTTGGAGATCTTAGGTATTTTCTTGGCATTGAAGTTGTATACAAAGAAGAAGGTATTATGCTCATACAAAGGAAGTATATTCTAGACCTACTTGAGAGGTTTGGGATGCTACATTGCAAGCCTATTTCAAATCCCATGGAAGTTAATGTAAAGCTAAGCTCCATTGATGGAGAGCCATTAGAGGATGTAACTTTGTATCGATCTATTGTAGGCTCTTTCAATTATGACACAATAACCAGGCCCGACATAGCATATGGAGTTGGAGTGTTATCACAATTTATGCATAGTCCAAGGACTACACACTTGCAAGCTGCAAGAAGAATGTTGCGATATCTCAAAGCCACTATAAATGAAGGATTGTTCTACTCATTTGATGATGATATGCTGGTCAAAGCTTATTCCGATGCCGATTGGGCCGGTTCGAAGGAAGATAGAAGGAGTACAAGTGGTTACCTAGTCATGCTAGGTAGCAAGATCATCTCATGGATTTCAAAGAAGCAACCCACGGTGGCATTATCTTCCACCGAGGCTGAGTATAGAGCTTTGGCTCAAGTCACATGTGAGCTAATGTGGATTAAGAAGTTATTTATGGAGCTTAATTTGCAGGTTGACACATATCCAATTTTTTGTGACAACATGAGTAGCATTCATCTAGCATCAAATCCTGTCTATCATGCTAGAACCAAGCATATTGAAGTGCACTATCACTTCATAAGGGAAAAGGTGATATCCAAGGAAGTTTCAGTACATCATATTGGTACCAAGGACCAAGTTGTGGACATGTTTACAAAGGCTTTGGATGGGATGAAGATTTCAAAATTCAAGCAATGCATCAACATGAAGGAGCTTGGATGAGGATGAAGAATTGAAGCTTGAGGGGGAGTGTTAAAAGTCAAGCTTCAAGCTAAAAATTCGTGGGGAATCTTTTATGGAAATGTGGAGCAATCAAAGGAAGCCAAAAGCCACGAGATTCCATCAAGAAAAGTCACTCAACCACTCCCCAAGTCATCTCAACTAATTCCTCCAAGTTAGGAGGCTGATTTGGAAAGGTAGTTCCTAGATTTTAGGGGCACTCTTCTCACTATAAAAGGAGCATGTATCCCGACTTCTTTTGGGCCATCTTCTTGGAGTTTTAGCTCATGTAAAGTGAGCACTAAGTGCTGGAGTTGTGATAAGCAAGCCCCTTGCTTAAGCAACCCCCTTGCTTGCTTGTTTGTTTTCTTTTAGTAGGCATATCTATGTGTGTGCGCAGGCAGTGTTGCAACTCTCTACCCCTGAGTTGTTAGCATTGCTTCTCCCTCATATGGTATCCATTTGATGTAATTCTTGTCTCATTGGATAGCTATAAGAGTCTATTTATGCTTACCAATTCTCTGGAGCATTCTCTGAGTAAGCTGGGAGCAACATTCATTTTAGTGAAGTTGTGTGATTGATATCTCTCTCTTTGTGTAGGCTCTATTGGAAATATTTTGCTCTCTGTTGTAAGGGCTGGTTCTCCTTCTCTATGTATCGATTTGCTATGATTTTGGTGTCATTGGGTAGCTATTAGAGTGCTCTAAAGTTGACCCAAGTTTGAGATTCATTCTCTGTATAATCTGTGAGAAACGTTTGCTGGAGTGAAGTGAGGTCTCTGCTTGACTAGCAGTTGTGAGCATTCAACTAGCTCATCGTTGCTTAGGGGTTGAGATACTTCCCCCATCAATAACACCCAAACAAAGGTCAAATCCCCAACATAGATTAAAGATACATAAAATTTAGATCTCAAGTGGGAAACATCTTGAAACAAACTTTATTTTTTAAAAAAATGAAACTATTCATTTTAGGAGGTTTTGAGCAATGGGAAAATGTAGATTTCATATCATGAGCTTCTTTTCACAAACTTATGGGCCTATTTACATTCTTTGCAAAATATACTATGCTAAACTCGTGGGAAATAAATAAACAATAGTACACTTTTTTGTCTCTCTCATGAGCATGGAGGAGCTATAAGTTTTGTCTTATTCATGGTTTTTGGATCAAAGCTCCATGACATAAAGAGTTTCATAGATGTAGATGTCTTTGTTACAGTTAGAATATTCAATCTACTATGATACATTATTGTTTCAACTATGGGACAATGAATGTAGTTAATTTGCAAAAAACTCTATGGGACAATGC
Source organism: Ceratopteris richardii (assembly GCA_020310875.1). Classification (NCBI taxonomy): domain Eukaryota; kingdom Viridiplantae; phylum Streptophyta; class Polypodiopsida; order Polypodiales; family Pteridaceae; genus Ceratopteris; species Ceratopteris richardii. The sequence continues at coordinate 82,136,599 of CM035419.1, read as the reverse complement.
AATGCTTCATGGACTATAGATAAAGAGGGGACACAAACATTAAGCTGAAAAATGAATATCCACACAAATGATATGAGAGATTATAGAGTTTGAAGTTCTTAACTAAACACATATATTGCAATTGATTGATTAAGACTAGCTAAGAAAAGATGATATAGGCAATGGATGCATGTCTACATAAGAAAGAAAAACAAAGATGCACATGTGCATAGAGACCAAGAAAAAATAGACAACACATAGCATTGTATGGTAAAGAGAACATCAAAATAAACTTTATTTGTAGAGCATTGTGATATATCTATACAAATAAGAGTAGCTTGTCAAAATCTTAAAACATAAATGATTTGATGCGGTTCATACCGGATTGAGTGCACATATTGATGTCCTTCTATAAGCTTATTTCATCCTCTAATTTTATTTATGTGAAATATAAGAAATTCTCTCATATTTCTTTATCCATCATGGAAGTTAATCTAGATCCTAGATACTTGCACTCAAGCTCATATTTCTTGCAAGAAACAATGATTTTTCTTCCTTCAAAATAAACAATTGCTTGTGCTTATAGCACTTGGATAGTTCTAGAATGGTTTACCTCTTTCAAGAATTGAAGAGGCTCATCCGTCACGTCCGCCATCATACAATCAAGAGGTCATTTGAAGTTTCATATCATCTGCACCAAATTTGTCACATGATGCTTATCTCACATAGACATCAAAGTAAACAAATGCAAAAGAGAGTTTGTGTAAAATCTTGTAAATTGGTTTGACAATTTGAGCATGTAAGAATTATTTCAAAGTTAAAACTGTATAAATATGCAATAAAGATGTATAATATACATAATAAATCTAAAAGTATTGAGATTTTACATCATCAAAGGTTCTCTTGAAATCTTAGTGCCACCAAATAGATGAGCAATCATAAACCACTAAGAGATTGCCAAATCATCAATATCAAAAACATGTATTTTGTAGTGTGTGCCTAGGAAGTTGATGATTCTAATGAATTGTGATGCAAATTTTTCTTGAAAATATTATATCCAAATGTTAAGTGCATGCACAAGTAAAGTTCGTTGTGTTTTTGGTGGCGAACTCCAACAGCAGACGGAAAACGAATGGCGGATGTGCTAAAAAAGCGGAGTCTAGCGGCAGAATGAGGGGGGGGAAAGAGGGATATCTGTGCGCATGTCATCGTGCTACTGTGATCGTACGTCAGAGAAATTCTTGGAAGAGGGAGGTACTTTTGGAAACGCTTGGCGGCCGAAGAACAGAGAAAGAAAGGATTCACGATCTGCAGAAGAAATCGTCTGGAGTTTCCTTTGATTGTATATATATATATATATATATATATATATATATATATATATATATATATATATGTGTGTGTGTGTGTGTGTGTTGTGTACATATATATACACACACCGCTGTCGTAGAGATTCTCATCTCTACTCTCGCTTCTACTTGCTTCAAATCAAAACATTGTTCAGAAGAAAAGCTCAAGATGACAAGCTCTTGCGGAATGATATCTTATCTTATCTCATGTTATTTGTGCCCATTGATGGTGACTTCTCTCAACTTGTGGCCTTCAAAAATTGTATAAAGACGAAGCAATTATACTCAATAATTGCATACTATGATACATGATTAATCATAGTGTTAGAGATTACCTCTGATATCTAGAAGATAGCTATCCTATACCTTTCCTCCCAATCCTTCAACATCCTCAATAGAGAGACTATACAGAGATGTAGGATATTATGCAAAAATGACTTTTGCATATTCATATCAAAGACTTTGGGAACTAGAAAAAATATTCCAAAACCATTATTAATGATCATGGTCATTAGTGGTTTAACACGAAGGTTTTTCTAGATTATAATTTGTTTCCAAAATTCTATACGTTTCATGTATGAAAGTAGCTCTTTTCAAGCAAGTTACCAGCAAAGAAAATTTCTACCACTAAATTTCTATAGCAATAAAATTCTTGCTCACAATCTCGTTCAGAATCCAAATCTCTAGATTGTAGACTTCTGTTCCAAGATGTAATGATCATTCAAATCAGATTTAAACATCCCAAATCATGGATGCATATATTCTGAGCGTTGCGTAGAAAACGTTTAAAAATAACATAAAGTCTAGTTGTTTGTTACTTTGTAGTGGCACCAACATAAGTAGACGAAATAGCTACACTCAGATACATGCATGTGGAAAACCAACACATGAACAACAACAACCACGTATTTTAGAGCCCTCAGCCCTAATAACTATTCAAAAGTTGAAAAGACTTCTGAAACAGGAAAACATTCAACTCTTCAATCTGCACGTTTATAACTGCGATGTATTGGGAAAAAGTTGGGATCCAAATATCAGCTTTCTTCCTTGCAAGCTCAAAGTTTCTAGGAAGGAGGAAAACAACAAATTATTTCTCAACGCACTAATTTAAGGACCTCAAAAAACGAATGTCGACATATCATTTACATAAATGTAATCGACGAAAATCGTTTTCTACTATACATGGCCCACATTTATCTGCTACAATATTTTTCATAATGCCTTCATTTTCAGATTTGAAAACATAATTTAGAAAAGCTTTGCATATATTTCTTGCGAAACTATCATCCCAAAGTATTCTCTATATGCATAAAATAACCCAAGAACTAAGTCCAATCATTATCAATACAATCTTTATGTAAGAACTTGAACTGTCAAGTGGATTATTATATAATACGCATACATACATATATATACATAAATACAATCAAACATACATGCATACATACACAACACATAGACACACGTGCACACACACACATACATATATATATATATATATATATATATATATATATATATATATATATATATATATATATATATATATATATATATATATATATATATAGTGTGTGTGTGTGTGTGTGTGAGTATGTATGTATACCCTTCTGTGTGTGATGTTTTTACGTACACATATGCACAGAATATATGTACATTCCATAACTATAATATAGCTCTCTCTAAACCAATGTTGATCTAACCATCACTTAACTCTACATACAATAATTGATCTTCAGAATCCTTGTTCCTAAGAAATTTCCATATGCAAGAGAAACATTTTGAATCTTTTAGTCCCATATTCAAAAGGTTCCTGACCCAGGATAAACTCCAAGATATGTCTATATTCTATAGAATTATGGAAAATCAATAAACGTTGCATATTGGCCAAGTATAATGGATGGAAAGGATGAGTTCCTGGGTTCAACCCCCAGAATTATTGTGGTAGATTATTTTGCTAGAAGCTATCTTGTTCATATCATACAAAATTTTATTAACGAAGAGAACAAGAAACATATTAATATAGAAGTTTACCTCCCCATACAAAGAAGATATGTGTCCATTGAAATACGAGTACGATATTTGGATAGTAGTATTTATGTGTGTATATGTACATGAAAAAAAATTGTTTCAGCAACAACGTCACATTTTATGTGGCCTATTCCTGTTGGAGTTAGATGTCTGCGGAAGCACGCAAACAACACAAGGAAGAAGAAGAAGCTTGGAGCACAACACACAATACTGAATGTATTACTAGAGAATGTACAAAGATAAGTAGCCCATTAGGGCAATAGTCGATAACCACCCATGTTTCTTGCAACTTGTGAAGTGTCTCCCAATGCTCCCTCCTTTTTGAATGACCAACCTGTTATTGCCATATACCTCCATCCCGTTCACCCTTGGATCCCATATCCTCATGGCTCTCTAGGTATGTACCTCAATGTGATGTATTAACCATCCAGTTCTATTTACCCCATATAGGTCTCAGCCCTATCCTTGCTTCAATTCTTTTGCATAGTTTCAAGGGATCCTACCTCAATTGCCTCACCTTTGTTATCTTCCTCCTTAAGCCCTAGCCTTTTGCAAGTGTGAGTATCAAAGGAGGGCTCATCCTTGCTTATATTCATATCATCCTCCTTATCAAAATCTTTCCCACTTTCCTCCATCCCCAATCTCTTCACCCTCTTATATGAGGTTTTCAACTTTGCATGATGTTAGAGGGAAAAATATATGGATTGCTTTGAGAAATATGGACCCATAATTGAGATACATCACTATTTCTTTCTCTCATCACCCAAATATGCACTTTGCTCAAGGTGCAATGTCCTACAAAGGATGTTGACATCCTTTTCATGAAGCACAAGAGGAACCAGATTCCTGATCTCACCACATCATTTACTCATCCAAATTAGGCCTTAAACACTTAAGGCACATTGGTAGCTCCAAAATCATATGGTTATGAAATTGGGGTCCCATTAACCTTAAGGAGGTGGTTGCAAACCACAAGGTTACATAAACAATGCCAATGTTTCCACTTCTCTACAGGAAAGTGAGAAGAACAAAAGTTTGAAGTTCCAAGCATGTAGTCTAAAATGGAAAACAAATGTTGTGCAAGTGCAACCTTAGATGGCAGCACCAGCATTTACACGCTCATTGCATCAATTGTAAACATTATGGGACCAGAAACCCCAATCAAATGGCATGGCAAGGCCTCTTTTTTATCATTCATTCCTCAAAAATAACACCCCAATAATAGCAGAACAAAATATTAACCATTATATGAGCAGAAACCCCATTCAAATGACATGGCAAGGCCAACTGACAAAATGTAGGATGAAACTAGTAGTTGAAAGCATAACAATCATTAGAATACATGAGATGCATTGGCATCACATCTTTTTTTATCATTCATACCTCAAAAATAACACCCCAATAATAGCAGAGCAAAATATAAATATATTTGAGCATGAATGAAGCAAGAACCTAACCTGTATACATAATGATTATACAACAATATAATTACTACCCAAGAACACAAGCTGACAGCTAATTGACACCAAGCTATAAGCAGCTACACAAGTCTGGTAGCCATCCTGGGTCAGTAAGCATTCATCTGCACACGTATTTAATGCATGAAGCATTCACATCAGGGGAAAATTTTGCGATGACTTAACTAAGAAATGATTCAAGAAATGACTTAATATGAAGGGACAAAAATCTTTTTAATTACCTAATTCATCTTCATGTTCTTTCCAAACTTACGTGTCCCTCAGTCAGTGAATCACTTTGAAACCCTGTTATAACCCTCACTCCTAGAAACATCTGAAATCTAGCTGACCAGCCAAAAAGGCTTTTACATATTACAAACTTATGTGAATCATTGTGAACTAGAAAAAATATAGCAAGCTCTGCGTTATGCACAGCACTTCTAATGTCATCATAAGCTCATACGGATCTCATCAAGTAAATAAGAAAGAGCTACTAGAAACAGAAAACAAAAACATCATCAATGGAGCATAGGTATATCCAAAAACAATGGGTGATCTGGAGATCATTATGGCATTATATTAAAAACACAAAAACAGGGGAAAGAGGAAAAGTCAAAAAGGAAGGAAAAAAGACAGGGAAAAGAAAAGGGGAAGGAGAGAATGAGGGAGAGAGAGAAACACATACTGTAACGGTGGCACAAATCACGTGCCCTTAAATATTGCTGTTCTGCAGAAATAGCCTCTAATGCTTGTCTCAGTTCTGCTGCCTGCAATCTTTACATTCACAGGATCAAGGTGTTCTAAAGACAAGAACAGACCATAATATGTCAGTTTCTTGATACATAGCCCACAGCTTAGGGATTACCAAAATCTTACCATCTTTGGCCAGGTCATGATCATTGGGAATGTGGCCTACGTGAACATAAAAGGCAGTATTGTGGAAACAGAATTTGTATGGACCTTTTCTTGGTGCCCTGAATTCAAACATATTACCAGCTATTCCTTGATGCGATAGCACCACAGTACCTGCAAGTGCAGTCACCTGAAACAATGTAGAGAGGCAACTATAATGAGACTTGAGACACTTCATGCACTGATGGTAAAAAATCCTGCCATCTAAATAGCATTGGTGGAGCTGAAAATATTAAGAGACACAAGAAAAACCTTAAAAAATAAATAAAAAAGAAATTCACAAACTATATATAGATATATAAATAAAGGGAAAAAAATGGAAAAATAGGAAAATGAATAAAGACATCAGTGTGCGTGTGTGTCATCCTACAAAGTAGAGATTTAAATTGTAGATTTAAATCGGGATTTAAATCATTTAAATCGTAGAGATTTGAATCATCCAAGCTAAAAATCGAGGTTTTTATTCACTCTTAGATTACGATATTTTTCATTTTCATCTAGAGTACATGCAATATAGGGTAAATACGCTTTTACATCCATGGTACAAAAACACATACAATATGTCAAGACAAATCCATCTATCTATCTTGAATCCATAAATGATAGGTCTTGATATTATCATCTACCTATCCACCTCTTTAATTATTTGTTCACTATCTACTAGCTTAATTAGTACCTTGATACCTACCCATTCATCCATCCATCTATATATCTATCTATCTAAAACTTCTCATCAATCATTCTTTCTTTCTATCCATCTATTTGTCTTTTCATCAATGGTCTACTATCTATGTCTATCTATGTATTTCCATAAGAATCCACCTGCCTAACTAATATATCTAGCATTGTTTGACTCAAGAATACAATAAATTTTTATTTATCAATTAGTATGGAATACAAGAGCTGGTGTGATGATACCTCAATCTCGAGCTGGTGTGATGATACTTTGAGCTGCCCAATGGCCACTCTCTTAGCTGGTGCCATGTATGTATCCATGTATCCACTCTCTCCTTGTATCGTGTATGTATACACTACAGTATATACATATATACTTATATATATATATATATATATATACACACTGTTGTTTATATAGTGCTGTGAATATATATATATATATATATATATATATATATATATATATATATATATATATATATATATATATATATATATATATATATATATGTATGTATATATATATATATATATATATATATATATATATATATATATATATATATATATATATATACATACATGCACACATACATATATACGACAACAAATATATATATATATATATATATATATATTGATATATATATATATATATATATATATAGATATATGAATAAATATATATATATATATATATATATATATATATATATATATATATATATATATATATATATATATATATATATATATATATAGATATATATATATATATATATATATATGTGTGTGTGTGTGTGTGTGTGAATGGATGTATGTATGGATGTGTGCATGTATGTATGTATGGATGCATTTATGCATGTACTGTAGTGTATATATACACTACAGTATATACATATGTATGTATGTATATACATATGTATATACTGTTTTATGTGTGCATGTATGTATGTATGGATGCATTTATGTATAAACTATAGTGTATGTATACACTAGAGTATATACATATACTGTAGTGTACATATACACTACAGTATATACATACACACACACACACATATATATAGTATTCCTTCATAGTATTCCTTCATATATATACACTGCTGTTTATATATTCACAGGAGTATATATACATATTCATTGTTGTATATATGTATGTGTGCATTTATGTATGTATGGCATACTCGGCACCACCTCTTCTCTCGAGGGACTCCTTTAGCCTTAGCTCTCGCGATCTCGAGCTGATGTGATGAAACTCGAAGCTACTCAATGAAGTCTGTTGTCTATATATATACACACACACAGTAGTATGGCATACTCGGCATCACCTCTCCTCTCGAGGGACTCCTCTAGCCAGACCCCTCTCAATCTCGAGCTGATCTGTGTGTATATGTGTGTGTGTGTGTGTATACATATGTGTGTATATATATATATATATATATATATATATATATATATATATATATATATATATATATATATATATATATATATATATATATATATACACACACACATGTATATACACACACACATATATACACACCCGCATACTTAAGGCAGGACACACACACACACACATATATATATATATATATATATATATATATATATATATATATATATATATATATATATATATATATATATATATATATATATATATATATATATATATATATATATATATATATATATATATATATATATATATAGCAGGACACACACATATATGTATAGCAGGAGACACACACATATATAGATATACACACACACACAAACGGTAGCGGTCTCTGATGCCCTCATATACCTAGCATCTACATGTGTAGTGCTCCTCGTCCTCCACCTCCTCCTACATATCCTCCATAATCTCACGTCCCTCGGGGTATGTGTCACTTGCCCAACCTCAATCTCGAGCTGGTGTCATGATACTCTGAGCTGCCCAATGGCCACTCTCTCAGCTGGTGCCATGTATGTATCCATGTATCGTGTATGTATACACTACAGTATATATATATACATATATATATATATATATATATATATATATATATATATATATATATATATATATACATATATATATATATATATATATATATATATATATATATATATATATATATATATATACACTGCTGTTTATATATGTATGTATTTATGTATGTTTCTAATATATATATATATATATATATATATATATATATATATATATATATATATATATATATATATATATATATATATATATATATATATATATATATATATATATATATATATATATACACACACACATATATATATTATGGTGTGTATATACATATATACCTGGTTGGTTCCTGACTCGTCAGGAATCATTTTTCCTGACTTACTGGACTCGAATCTGACTTTGGCGTCACGAATGGATTCCTGACTTTGCCTTCCCCCCCCTAGATTTGGATGTTTCTTTCTTCCCGGAAGTGGTTGCTCTCTCGATTTTTCTCCCCTTTGCTATGTGTGACCTTGTTTGAGCATTCTCTACAGCAGTATACTGATCCCTCTCTTCCTATATATATATATATATATATATATATATATATATATATATATATATATATATACATACATACTGGTGTGTATATACATACACTACAGTACATACATAAATGCATCCATACATACATACATGCACACATACATAACTAAGAAATGATTCAAGAAATGACTTTATATGAAGGGACAAAAATCTTTTTAATTACCTAATTCATCTTCATGTTCTTTCCAAACTTACGTGTCCCTCAGTCAGTGAATCACTTTGAAACCCTGTTATAACCCTCACTCCTAGAAACATCTGAAATCTAGCTGACCAGCCAAAAAGGCTTTTACATATTACAAACTTATGTGAATCATTGTGAACTAGAAAAAATATAGCAAGCTCTGCGTTATGCACAGCACTTCTAATGTCATCATAAGCTCATACGGATCTCATCAAGTAAATAAGAAAGAGCTACTAGAAACAGAAAACAAAAACATCATCAATGGAACATAGGTATATCCAAAAACAATGGGTGATCTGGAGATCATTATGGCATTATATTAAAAACACAAAAACAGGGGAAAGAGGAAAAGTCAAAAAGGAAGGAAAAAAGACAGGGAAAAGAAAAGGGGAAGGAGAGAATGAGGGAGAGAGAGAAACACATACTGTAACGGTGGCACAAATCACGTGCCCTTAAATATTGCTGTTCTGCAGAAATAGCCTCTAATGCTTGTCTCAGTTCTGCTGCCTGCAATCTTTACATTCACAGGATCAAGGTGTTCTAAAGACAAGAACAGACCATAATATGTCAGTTTCTTGATACATAGCCCACAGCTTAGGGATTACCAAAATGTTACCATCTTTGGCCAGGTCATGATCATTGGGAATGTGGCCTACGTGAACATAAAAGGCAGTATTGTGGAAACAGAATTTGTATGGACCTTTTCTTGGTGCCC
>CM035419.1:82069216-82119216 GCA_020310875.1 Ceratopteris richardii | reverse complement strand
AATATATACATATGTATGTATGTATATACATATGTTTATACTATTTTATGTGTGCATGTATGTATGTATGGATGCATTTATGTATAAACTGTAGTGTATGTATACATTACAGTATATACATATACTATAGTGTACATATACACTACAATATATACATACACACACACATATATATATAGTATTCCTTCATATATATACACTGCTATTTATATATTCACAGGAGTATATATATATATTCATTGTTGTATATATGTATGTGTGCATTTATGTATGTATGGCATACTCGGCACCACCTCTTCTCTCGAGGGACTCCTTTAGCCTTACCTCTCGCGATCTCAAGCTGATGTGATGAAACTCGAAGCTACTCAATGAAGTCTGGTGTGTATATATATACACACACACAATAGTATGGCATACTCGGCATCACCTCTCCTCTCGAGGGACTCCTCTAGCCAGACCCCTCTCGATCTCGAGCTGATCTGTGTGTATATATGTGTGTGTGAATATACATATGTGTGTGTGTGTATATATATATATATATATATATATATATATATATATATATATATATATATATATATATATATATATATATATATAAGTTTGTGTGTATATATATATATATATATATATATATATATATATATATATATATATATATATATATATATATATATATATATATATATATATATATATATATATATATATATATATATATATATATATATATATATATACATACACACATACACACACACACACATATATATGTGGCTTTTCTCTTGGACTCATCGAAAATTCAGAGAGAGAGAGAGAGAGAGAGAGAGAGAGAGAGAGAGAGAGAGAGAGAGAGAGAGAGAGAGAGATTCTACTACAGCCTGGGACAAGCTGTATTGAACATTCTTTGGGCAAACACTGCAATCAGGAGTGCATCCAAGAATCCTCCGCCATCGTCGCCACATTGTGGGTTAGGTTCAGTTGCTTGTACATTATTGCCTTCTTGCAATAACAGGGGCTAGTAAAGCGGACCTGAGGTGGAGCATTAGCCATCTACAAGATCTTTCTCTATATGAGTACACGTGATTTAATTAAGTTTTATATATTCCGCTTTCATGTGTCTAAGAATTTAGCATCAACAAGCGAATCTATCACAAGAAATAAAGATTTAGATAACTCTTTTGTTATAGGAATGCTTCTACCGTCTCCTATTGATAGTATGATTAGTAACGAAAGTGAAGGAATAGAAATAATTAAAGAACAAATAGCTGATGAGACTTTACGTATGGTAGAATATGATCGTAATACTGTATCCAGGGTTTTGCCTTTACTTTCAATAGTTTTACCAGAACTTGAGAATAAAGAAAATTTGTTTCCACTCAACTTAAAAAGAAATACTAATTCAAAACAAAATGAAAACGTGGTAGTTGATATAATTAAAAGTAGAATAACTAGTGAAGAGTTAGTTATTCCTTCATATTTAGACTCTTTAGCTAAGTATAGGAATGCACTTCCTTACGGTCTGTAGTTTTCTACTTTTCATGAATTCAAATATTGCTTCCACAAGTAAAACTCCAATTAAAAAGAAAATAGATAACTCTTTCATTTGAAATACACTTTTACCTATTCCATTAGAAAAAAATACTGCTCAAACTAACGAAAACAAGGATAATATAGAAGAAGTAGAAAACGTTAAAGATATTATTGTAACCAAAACTTTATACTCTTCACTTGACGATTATAGAGTATCTAGATTTAAAACTTTTTGTTCTATTGCTTTTCCTGAACTAACGAAAAAGAAATCTTATTTCCACCTTCCCCCAAGAGGAAAAATCAATCTCAAAAGGATGAGGTACCTATTTTAAAAAAATGTATTATTGAAGAGAGTTCTAATAGAACTACTGAAGAGGAATTGATTTTTGCAGCATATCAAAACGCTAGTAATATACTTTCATAAGAATCTTAGTTCTTAAATTAAACTTACATAGATTAAAAAACTCTAGCTTTTATCACCCAAAAATTGAAAACTCAACCCAAATCTTGAAGCATACTAAGAAACACCTTGCGTGTAGTCACATGGTGAGGTTAGCATGAATCTGTTGCATGAGCGTCTGCCTCCCTTCACACCCCTCTATGACAACTTTCTAAATTCTCATCGTACCTTCCATGGTGCAATATGTGCAATAACTTATCATTTGATGTTTTAAAGCTATCCGTTTCCATTCCCTGATGGTTATGTTGAGGATTTAACGTTGAAAGTAAAAGTCTCGTGCTTTGATGATAATATAGAAGAATAGCAGAAGATCGAAGAGAAATAGAAAAAAAAGGAGACCAAATTTTGTTCAATTATGGTCTAAGATGCAAAGGGAAATTCTGCAAAAAGATTTCTTGGTTTCGATCTTGATTACTCCGCCATTCCAGCATACTTGGATGCGGAATTGAATAAACTCAAAAGAATTCATATGAGAGGTGCGTAACTTTGAAGGGCATGACATTGGAGAGCTATGTTTAATTTTAGTATACAGAGGTACGGAATTTAATTTCTGCTAGTATCATGTTTAGATGAATATTATATTTCATGAATGATGTGTGTCGCCTCATATACGAACGCTTCTAATGCTCTGAATCGATATACATTCCATATAACTATTGTGTTCGAATTATATTCCGTCCATGACATAAATTATTCTCTTAAACTTTCCTGTTGCTCCAAACGAATAGAAATTAAGAGTTTAAGTTGTCACGGATTCCAATATCAAACTACACTTCAAATCATCACGTACATAATCGCAAGGATTTGGTACTCTAATTGACTATCATTAGTTCTATCAGAGTTGTTATACTCAAAAATTGTTTTTTTTTTTTTAACAATGACATGCAATTCATATAAGATGTTACCAAATGCAGAGTTGTAAGTCACAAAAATTATTTCTTTTGACGAAACAGGATTTTATCACGTAAGCAATCAAAAGTTATTTCTTTTACCTACAAACGACTGTTCCATCGCGATATAGTTCTTTGATGCTCACTCATTTTCTATGTTCGAATTCATATTGTTTTTACGTGATCGAACCGTTTGCGCAATTTCTTTTCTTTTGCTGTCAATATTTTATCATACTGAAATGATTTTCCTTGAAACATCCACTCTGCGAAGATCAATATACCTTTGACTTTTGACATATGCATTACGCTTATGAGATTTTTAATATTGCTTAATTTTGTTGATAAACTATGATTAGTTGCTCAAAGTTTTGTAACTAAATATCTTCGTAGGTTGAAATTTGATGAAAAATATTATGCTTGTCTTATTGTGTAATTTTTGATAAATTATCAACACAAACTTATATTTGGCAGAAGCACAAGATTGTTTTTTTAATGAACATATAGAAGCGCTAAATTTGTAAATTGGTTCAGATGATGAATCATTAATTGATCAAGTATGTTTGATTTATGAATCATGAGAAGTATTTCCAAAAGCTCGTTTATTATAGGACAAGTTTGGATTTGGAACTAATTATTTTTATGAATATAACAATCTTCCTTCAGCCTCCATTTTCACCTGAGCTTGCTCCAAGCACCCTACATCCGCCGTAATACCAGCGTTTGGCTTGATCCACCAGTCATCTCTTTTGCGCCGACATTTAGTGAACCTAATGTGAAAACAAATGGCACTACAACTCAGGTATGTATAATTTTTATTTGCTTGCATATGCATTAACCAAGCTAGCAAATAGTCGTGGCTTCTCCTTCCATGGGAGCAGCAGCTTGATTCTAAGACCTTACATTTTCTTGGGTGTTGAGGGCTGATCATATATGGTATGAGCACCTCCACGGAAATTGGCAAGCGGTTATCCGCTTTTCACCACCCCTCTCATTGACATCTGAAGCAAAGACGTTTGCACATAGTCATTCAATAGATTTTGATGTAGTGGAATTTGAGCAAACCAAATTGTATAAAATATACATACACATTCACTTTGAGCCTCTTCTTTGAGCCATACTTCAGGTATTAATCTATATTTTGAAAATTATTTTTATTGATTTTCAATGGGTAAGAAGAAGACACTTAAATTAAATACAAATGATAAGAACTCTATTATTGAAGACTTAATTAAGAATAAGATTTTGGATTCTGAATTACAATTCAAAGAACTAGGGGATAATCTAAAATCAACAAATCAAGCTAAATTTGAAGAATTATTCCTATTAATTAATAATCTTAGTGAGTTTTCCCATTTAAGTCATGTGATGTGTGGTATGTTAAAAGAAGTTTTTTTCAAATTTAAAAAACCAAATTGATAAATTGACCAAATAAGTAAATGAACTATCTAGATATAAATGCAAGCATGAACATGAAACTCTAAGCCTATCTACAAAACTGCATGACAACGATCATATATTTGAGCATAGAAGATCCACCCATACACCTATGCATAGGAGAATGAAACATCCATCAAGATGCTTTTCGTGTGATCAGTTAGGTCATTCGTATGATGATTGTCTTTCCTATGATGATGCATGCAAATTACACTTAGTCATTACACATGACATTAAGATTTGTGACTTCCAAACCCAACTACCTTTGCATTTAAACTTAGGTAGAGGAAGGATGAGATAATACTTTGCCCAAACTAAGTTTAGACCTAAAATATGTAACAACATTAAAAAACAATGAAGACCTAAGAGCTATAATGAGAAAAGAAAGAGTGCATTAAAATCTATGAACAATGAGCAAAATCTTCTAAAACCAAAATTTATAAATAACACTTAGCATGAAACTAAATCTTTTGCTAAAAAAGATGGTCAAAGTACATTGAAAAGGATTGATAAAAATGAATATGAAAATATAAAGATTGATAAAAAGAGATTTCAAAAATGAATAAAAGTTGATGAAAGAGAAGACATATATATTATGAATAATAAACTTAAAAACTTAGAGAATGAGAATGGTTGTGATCAAGATACATTTGAAGAATTCAAATTTCAAACATATGATAAAAATATTTATACTAAATTTGGTAATGATAAAGATATTGGGAAATGGATACAAGAGGCTATTTTGAACATTGTGAAAAATACCAAAAACTCTTCTAAATTAGTGAAAAACAGGAAAAAGAATTTGAGAGAATAATTTTATGATTTTTGATGAAATTTTGATTGAAGATAAATAGTTCTAACTTTTAATGACTCTATATACTCCTTGATGCGTTGATAAATATTTCTATGAAGTTTTCCTAAAAACTAATAGATTTACACCTATGTTTTGATTTAATGCTTGATGAATTTGTAAATTGAATGCTTAATGAATTTGTATTTTGATGATTGGTAAATCAGTTAAAGGTTTATGACAAAGCTTTGCATTATGCTTTTCTTGAACAAAAATATGCTAAAAATATAGAGAGAAAATGTTTTAATTGCATTATGATTTGTTCTAAACAAAAATATAGTTGAAAATATACAAGTAATATGTTTGCAAATTATTATGAACAATATGATCTGTTTGTACTAAATTATGATGAAAAAGATGATAAAATATGATGAAAATATGATTTTCCTTTCAAAACTATGATGATGAAAATTATAATGATAAATCTTATGAATAATATTATTCTCTTACTAAACATTATGATGCAAAAGATGATAGTCTTCTAAAAACCAAAAATATGACAAAATATAATGCTCATATAATTTTCTTTTTGCATTTCATAATCATACGATAAAAATGATGATGAATATGAGGAGTAATATGATTTTCGTTTATCAACATTATGATGAAAATCTGACAAAATATGATTTAAATATGATTTTTCCTTTCATATTTGATAATACTATGAAAAAACTTATGATGATAAAATAATAATGAAAATTATAAAGATGAATATGCTAAATATGCTAAACAATATGAGTTTCTTTTACGAGAATTGTAATGATTATGATAAAATTGTGGTGTAATATGATTGATGATGAAAATCTATTTTCTTCTAGCTTCTAGTTTATGTTACTAACATGACTTCAAGACGAATGGAGCAAATAAATTGAAGATATGGTATCATAAATTTGAAGAAGATGAAGTTGAAGATGAATGAGGTGAAAGATTTTTGAACTTTAATTACTGTTTAGCTGCTCACATTATTTTTATTGCTGCATTTCATGAGTAGATGTGCACATTCTTCTGATATGTAAGGGAAACTATTAAAATTATGAAACAAAGAATTCAAATTCGAAGTAAGAATATGTAAGACATGAAGATAAGAATTAGAGAGACTATGGCAGTCATAAGGCTAGAAAAGGGAAAAGTTGACTTGCGACTCCTAGTAGAAGTAAACTTATTTTATATAAGTAGGCTACCTAGTTTCTAAACCATTTATCTATTGAGATCCTAGTTCCCACTATAGTATGCTTCTAGAACCTTTGCTTTGAATAGGGGTTCAATCTTTCCCCTCTAACAAAAAAAAGTAGTGAAGAAGGAAATGAGAGATGCATAAAGTAGTACATTAATGGTTGCTGCATTATGAGAAATGAAAAATGAAAAGAAAAGAAAAGAAAAAAAAGTTACCATGAATAAATTGTGATCTTGAAATCGCTTATGGTTTATATTGTGGGCAATATGAGGTAGATGTATGCTATAGAGGAAATAGTCAAATGCATCTTAGGACAAGTGGTTCAGAGATGAGGAATATAACACTTATACAAAATATTTCTTACTTTTGAACAGGGTTAATAGAAGAGCAAGTACCACGACTATCTGAATGATATCTATAGGAATTTCTAAATCTTGTTTTCAAATTCATACATTGAACAAAAAAAAATATAATTCAAGCTTACGTAATTTTAAAAGTTTTCTTCACTATTAGAAGTTGTACTTATGATTACAAGCACATTTCATATACTGTTTCAAAATAATTTGAGAAACATTTTCCAAGAGAATTTGATATTACCTTACATGATCTGCAGGTTTGACCCATTGAGGACGATGTGTAGGATTGGTGGAGGTGAATGTCGGAGAGATCCTCTCTCCGTTCTTTGATAAGAAATGAAGAAAAAAATTATTCAATAGTCTTTTTCTTTTAGTATATTAATTATTTTAATGAGAGTATGATGATTTTATTTCTATCCTTCCAAGAAGTACTTAGTTGGATATGCTAAATTTGTTTTGAAGCTTGAAAGGAATTGAAGATATATAAAGAAATTGTTGAGGAGCTCTCATGTCATGATTATACCATGAGAAGCATAACTTAATATGAGAATATTCATTTATGATCCATATTTTGTATATATGTTCTAGTAAGGATAAATGTATGCATACATTTCATTTATGTGTGTAAATATGAGCTTATTATTTTATGAGCATGTGGATTTTTTTCTATAAAATCTATAGAATCTAGCATCCAAACCAATTCTAAGAGCATCTATTACTTGCATAAAGAAAGTCAATGATAGTACTCTAACCTTTACTATGTTTGGTCAATATATGCATGATGTGCATGAATGTGACTACATAAGTATGCATGTGAATGAGTCGTATGCCTATGTGCGTATGAATAAAGTGAATGTGTGAGTAAATATTATTTCATATATCTCACAAACCTTTGGAAGCATAGAAACCCCTATAAATATAACTATAAATATATATATTTGTTTTCATTTATTTATACTAATATACTTTTACTACACTTGGCTCAGAATACATTAAAAATTAATTAAGTATACATGTGAGTTATGATTAATATGCATGTTATTACGTGAAAGTGCAAGATTATGAGAAGTCGCGTGTGTGTACGTATGTCTGTTCACCTAAGTTTCTAAATTTAAAATTTTTTGATTAGAATGAAACAATAAAATAATAAAGAATGAAAACTAGAATAAACATAAATGATACGTGTGCATGGCCTCAGGCGGCTAAACATGAGTTTATTTTGACAAATTTCTATTTTTCAGGGGAGAGCAACGAAGGAGATTACATGAGGGGAGCCGCCGTGCATGAAAAAGGAGGAGGCCAACGACAAGGACAGGAGGCCAACGACAAGGAGGAGGGCAATTCAGAGGAAGGAGACATGTACGTTTTTGGAGGGAGCAGATAACAGAGAAGGTGGCAGAGAAGGAGAGAGGACAAGGAGGAGTTTTGGCACAGAGGAGCACTGGGGAGGCCAATACGTGTGTTCACAGGGAGGCAAAGACTTCATTTCTCAGAGGAATTCTCTGACGAGGAGCTGTCGCGGGATCAATTACTGCAAAAGGGTGTTATCATGTCTATGGGGAGGATAGAAATCAGTCAGCACTTATAAAACACGTGCTCATTGAGGGAAAAATGAAGATCGCACATGACTGTGGAAGAGGGAAATCCTATTCAAGCTGAAGCGAAAAGATTAGAATGGGGATTCTTGAGCCATCAAGTGCTCCCTATTCTAACCGTTGGTTCACCCTACTGAAGAAAAACAGGTCATTGAGATTTATTCGGGATCTACAACCGGTGAATAAGGTGACAGTTAGAAAGATGGGAACTAGGCCTATCATAGATGAGTATGCAGAATCCTTTGCAGGAAGATCTATTTACTCAATGAAAGATTTACAGTCTGGTTATGATCAATTCCAGCTAGCTCTTGAGAGTCTCGACTTGACGACTATCAGGACTCTGCTTGGGCTCGTGCGCATGTGCACTTTGCCACAAGGCGCAACGAACTCGGTGGCACATATGATGAACGGTATGCATAAGATGCTTAGGGATTTTATTCCGCATCTGACCATGCTATTCATTGATGATATCCTTATTAAAGGTTGTGATGGAAAAGATAAAGACAAGACCCTTGGCGAGGATGGATGTAGAAAATTTGTTAAAAATCACATAAAAGATTGCGAATCCATTCTTTGTCGGCTGGAAGAGATTCATTTGACATTGTCTGCAAAAAACTCAGTATTTCGAGTGCAAGAGGTATTGATTGTAGGAAGTCTGTGTGGACCTAAAGGAAGGAAGCCATATCCAAAGAAATTAGACGCCATTCAACACATGAAAGAAGTCTGCTCCTCGATCACTAAGGTGAGGAGATTTCTTGGGGCATGTGTTTTCTACCATGTGTGGATTCCTCATTTTGCCCATGTTGCAGACCCACTCTATCAAGTTCTTAGAAAAGGGCAAAGATTTCAATGGAAAGACATCCATACTCAAGTTGTGAGGAAATTAAAGAAGGCATTTGAATAAGCACCACTGCTTAGAAAAGCTCATTACAGAGACAATAAACAAATTTACATAACCATAGATACGAGTCCGACAGGAATAGGCTAGGCGATTGGCCAAGAGGATGATGAGGGAAAAACGTAAGCGATTCATTTTGGAGCTAAAGTTCTAAATGCTCGCCAGAGAGGCTATCCTCTGATGAAGCGAGAGCTTTGGGGAATAGTGATTACACTAAAGAATGATAAAGAATACTTGATTGGGGCAAATGTGGTAGTGGAAACAGGCTGCTTACTATTATTGGGAATGATCGTGAACTGTTCCTCTGCAGACATTGCCATGTTAAGATGGATATCATATATTAAGTCACTAAACCCTGAGTTTGTTCATATAGCTCGGAGGAACAATGTGGTAGCTGACATGCTATCACGAGCTATATATGAAAATGAAGACTCGATTATTTCTAATGATGAAGAGATAGGTAAGGACTTTTATGCTTCAAATGTACATACTTCAAGCCTAGATGAAGCATCTACGAGACTGAATAAGAAAGAACCCATTTATCAAATTGAAAAGCTTAGGACTAGTATTGAGTCTTCAAGAGAAGGAATACAAAGAAGCTTAGGTACTAAGAAAGAAAATAGAAGGACAAAAGAGAAACCTTATGATGTTCAAATGGGGATAATGGAAAGATTCAATGAAGACGAATATGAAAATGAGTGGAAGGAAATTGGAAGATATTTAAGCATGAAATCTCCTGATCCTAGTTGGAGCAAAGAAACGTTTCATACCAATCGGACAAATTCAAGCAGTTACTTCCTAAAAAATGGATTACTTTGGAAGCAGAAGATTGGAATAGGTAAGATTCCCCAGCAAGTTGTAGGTTGCAATGAAACAAGACGTAAGATTATGCACGAAATGCATAGCTCACTATGGGCCGGACATAAGGGCTTTCAAGGGACTTATGAAAAGATAAGGGAAAGATATTGGTGGCCTGGGATGTATGTAAATGTCCAAAAATTTGTAGCCACTTGTAAACCTTGCCACATGTACTCTAATGTTAGACACAGAGATGAGTTCCATCCGACATATTCTCTTAATATCCACTATAAGTGGGTTTTCCATCTAGTTATGATGCCATTAAGGGTGCAACAGATGAGGTATATCGTGCAGGCAAGAGAGGATCTAACAAACCATGTTGAAGGAAGAGCTCTGAGGATGAAAACTACAAGCAATGTATGTAAGTTTCTATTAGAAGACATGTTTAGTAGATTTGCCTTGAAGCCAATGGGAAAATTGAGCGCGGACATCCTCCGATCATTAAAGATTTGGCTAAGGCTTGTGAGGGAAAGATAAAGAACTGGCCAAATTACATCCCCTTTGCCCTTTGGGCACACAAGATGACATAGACTAGGACTACTCGGTATATGCAAGCAGAACTAATGTATTGTCAGAAACCTATTTTGCTGACGGAGTCACATGCTTCAGCATGGACTTCCTTGGCTTGGGAGGATGAGATGTCGAGAGAAGATCTTCTAGCACTATGAATTCTTCAATTAGAGAAAGGAAGAAATCTGGTAGAAGAGGCTACATTTAAGCTTAGAGCTTCTAGAGAGAGAAAAAAGGTTGCATTTGACAAGTCCCACAGGTTAAGACCTAAAAAGTTGAATGAAGGAGACTGGGTACTTGTTTATGATAGCTCATTGGATACGCAATATGAAGCTTGAAGAAAACTGGTAAACAGATGGTTTGGTCCATATGTGGTATGTAAAGTATTTGACAATGGAACATACTCGCTCAAGGAATTAGATGGGACCACGTTAAAAGAATTGATCGCTCAAAAGAGAGTTAAACTCTTTAGAAGAAGAGAGAATGAGGACTATGAGATAGTGATAAATCAAGATGAAGAAGAGGAAACTGGAGAAGAGGAAAATGAAGATTTCGGTAAAGAAAATGATTAAAATATATCATAAGATAATGTATGCACACACACACACACATATATATATATTAAAACATATAGATAAATAACAAGAAATGAATTGGATTGGATGAAATAAATTAAAAAAAATAGAATAAATGTATATGTTTCACTTATTCAGGACCTTCTATTAATTTTAAATTTTGTTCCTTGCAGGGTACTGACGGAGATTTGTGATCAATTTTTTAGGAGGAAATCCTTTAGGCTTGATTGGATTGTTTGACCATCTTGGTTCTAGAATGGATAGTGAAGATTCCAATGATACATCCATACAAGAGGGTAGCATCCCTGATAGATTTAGAGAAACACCAAGGAATGTACCTGAAGGAAGAACCTTAGATAACTCTTTCATATGGACTTAGTTGCTCCCTATGCTTGAAAATGATGAAAGAGTTCCTGTTGAGGAGTTTGTTAAAGATCGCATTACTAGTGAGACTTTGATCTCATCGTCAAACGAAGGAAGTGTGTTCAGGTATCAAGCGGCAAACATATGGAGAAAATGACACTTTAGTGGACCGTGAACCATATTGCATGATAGTGGACCCAACAAAACTATTTTTTTATAGTCATGACTTAGCGGAATATGCAGAAATTTTACAATAACTTGCTTTGTTTCGTAGGGAACGTGAAGGGGGCAGCCATCTTAGAGATAAATTAAAGAGTTGTGTTAATGTTGGGAGAGATGGTTGGATGCACTCAGAAGATTGAGTTGGTACTGCTAATCCTGCTTTGCACCAGCCCTCTTTGGCTCCAGATATGCTTATTAGACTCCTTGAGCTTTCAAATGATACCAAAATATGCTATATGTACTTTGGAAATGATTTGAATAATTATTAGATCAAAACAGATGAGTTTGCACTTTACTAGACTTGAAAACTTTCTATTTTGATCTTGATACCTGCTCAGTCTTTCACTCAGTATGACCAGCACACTTACAATTGGAACAATTCCTCCTACAGTTATTCAATTAGCTTACCAAGCTACCATTTGCAAGTGGAATCACTCAAATTGATAAACTATGCACTAAGAAATAAGTTTAGAAAAATTAGAGTCACCCCCGACTTTTTAGGAGATGTGCAGAGAAATACCAGAGACCACTTCGAGCAAGATTTCTCCGAGATGGCTGATCCAATGATCTTAAAATTTTGTAGGCACGTAGTATGCTTGGAGCTGGTTCCAACAAGCTTTGATTCACTTGAATTGGTTCAGTAGGCACTGAGATATGCTTCTTGGAAGTTCACAGACTTAGAGAAGATAACTCACAGAAACACAGAGTTGAGAAGTATGAATGTATCTATTGATTGATGTAATTGTACAATCTCATTAGCATGATAAGCATAGCTAACTGAGGTGTTGTGATGTAGGCTATGATGTAGCACTCACACACACAGAGATACAATGGTAAAATGCCTCGGAAATGAGCTGAAGTGAGGATCACACTCGCGACTTTTTTTCCTTCATCTTTTATAGAGGTTGAGTGATCATTTGAATTTTGAAATTCAAATCCAAGGCTCCCTAGAATATCTCCTCTAAAAGTGGGGAGATATTCTCTCCATTAGGTCCTCTAAATTTCCACGACTAATCAAGTAGGTGTACTCATACATATGCCAAGTCATTTTAGACTTTTACAAAGGGTAAAGAAGTAGGAACTTATATGCATAAGTTCACATGGTCCTTTCTTCAAATGAATTAAGCTTCCAAGGTTTCAAAACCAAGTTCCCAAAGTTCCAAGCCAAGTGTGATGGCTTGAATTGCACCAATAGCTCCCCCTCAAGCCAAACACTTTGGCTTAAGTCTTCATCTTCAATCTTCAACCACATCTTGCAATCCAATCATGGATTTGAATCTGCATAACTTACTTCCATCCAAAGCTTTAGTGAGTAAATCTGCACATTGCATATTAGTAGACACATAAGTCAACTGAATGTCTTTGCTAAGCAACGTTTCTCTCACATAGTGGTAATGAACCTCTATGTGTTTTGTCCTAGCATGATATATTGGATTAGCTGCAAGGTGAAGTGAACTTGTGTTATCTCCAAAGATAAATGGAGGGCTTGTGTATAGGCCTAACTCTGTATACAAAAGTTTTAACCAAATAGCTTCTTGAGTGGCATTTGCTAGTCCTCTATACTCTGCTTCAGTAGATGACAAAGCTACTGTAGGTTGTTTCTTGGCTGACCAAGAAATAGGTTTATCACCTGCAAAACATATGTATCCTGATGTGCTTCTCCTATCATCCTTGCATCCTGCCCAATCTGCATCTGAATATACTTTAATATCAATATCTTATGTATAAGGAAAGTACAGACCATGGTTCTGAGTTCCCTTCAGATACTTCAAAATCTTCTTTGCTGCCTCTAGGTGAGGTACCCTTGGTTTGTGCATGAATTGGCTTAGTACACTAACTCCATATGCTATGTCAATTCTGGTTAGGGTAGCATAATTCAAACTACCTACCATACTTTGGTATCCTGTAATGTCTTGGACTTCATCAGCTTCATGAGCACTAAGCTTTAGGTTGATCTCCATTGGAGTGCTTGAGACTTTAGCATCCTGCAAATTAAACTTCTTCACAATGTCCTGTACATACTTCTTTTGAGTGATATATATACCTGAATTAGTGTAGACTAATTCAAGACCTAAGAAGTATTTCAATAATCCAAGATCATTGATCTTGAACTCCTTCATCATCTGTCCTTTGATGCTTCTAATCCCATTGACATCATTGCCTGTAATGATGATGTCATCAACATAAACACACAAGTAGATTACCTCTGTACTACTTCTCTTTATGAATAGAGAAGTATCTCCTTTACTCATCACAAACCCTTGGTCTTGAAGATATGTTGTCAACCTGTAATTCCATGCTCTAGGTGCCTGCTTCAATCCATATAGAGCCTTCTTCAATTTACAAACATAATTTACCTTCTTGGGATCTTCATAGCCAGGTGGTTGTGACATATAGACTTCTTCAGATATCCATCCATTCAAGAAAGCATTCTTGACATCTAATTGGTACATGTTCCAATTCTTGGATGCAGCTACACTCACCAAAATTCTGATTGTTGGCATCTTAGCCACAGGAGAAAATGTCTCCTCATAATCAATGCCTTGGGTTTGTGAAAAACCCTTGGCTACCAACCTAGCTTTGTACCTGTTGATTGTACCATCAGAGTTCCTCTTGAGTTTGTAGATCCATCTGGATCCTATCACCTTCATAGAGTCCTTCTTGGGTACCAAGTCCCGTGTGTCACTCTCCTTGAGAGCCTCTATTTCTTCATCCATAGCTTCTTTCCATTCTGGTTTGGTGATTGCTTCCTCATATGAACCTGGTTCTTCATTCAACAGGTCCTTTGCAAGATATACAGAATGCTTAGTTACAAGAGAAGTATCATACCCATATCTGATAGGCTTCTTACTTTCTCTTTGAGATCTCCTCATAGCTTGAGTTGAGGATTCTGGTATGTCCTCTAGCTTCTTCATTTTCATCTTCCCTTTGGACTTCCATGCCTTGAATTCCTCAAGATAAATTGTGTCATCATCATCTGAGCTTGAGTCTTCTTTCTAGATTGGTTCCTCCTTGGTAAGCTTTGGGAAGTCTTCTTCCATGTTATAAGGTAGACTAACCTTCCTCCATTCATTCTCATACCATGAGTCATTCTCGTCAAAGATGACATCTCTGCTTACCTTGAAACCTTTGTTTGTTGGGTTGTAGAATCTGTATCCTTTCTGGTTCAAGTCATAACCAATGAAGATACATTTTTCAGCTTTAGGGTCTAGCTTTCCCCTTACCTGTGAGGGAATATGCACATATGCAATACAACCAAAGATTTTGCAATGATCCAATGATGGTCTCTTACCATGCCAAGCTTCATAGGGTGTCATTCCATCAAGTGACTTTGATGGCAACCTGTTAATGAGATATGTGGCAGTAGATACACTCTCTGCCCAAAGATAATTTGGCAACTTCTTTTCATTAAGCATAGACCTAGCTGTTTCAACAATGAGTCTATTCCTTCTTTCAGCTACCCCATTTTGTTCAGGTGAGTACCTTGTGGTTATCTCCCTCTTGATGCCTCTTTCCTGCAAGAAGTCTTCAAATTCATTGGAGAAGTATTCTCCTCCTCCATCTGACCTTAGCCTCTTCAAGTTTCTTCCTGTTTGGTTTTCAACAAGTGCAAGATACCTCTTGAAACAATTAAACACTTCATCCTTATGCTTCATAAAGTATAAGATAGTCCATCTGCTATAATCATCAATAAAGGACACATAGTACCTTGATCCTGAAATGGAGGGATCCTTGCTAGGTCCCCAAACATCTGTGTGTACCAAGTCTAGGTAGTCTTCATGCATGAAACCTTTCCTTGAGTAGGGCAACCTGTGAGACTTACCAAACTGACAAGCTCCACAATTGTAAATCATATGTTGCTTGGATACATTAGGTATCCCAAGCACACATTGATCCCTGCACATTTGCTTTAGGGTTCTTTCACCTATGTGACCTAACCTCTTGTGCCATATTTCTAATTCTGAAAGTGTTTGATCCTTGTAATTGTATAAAGCAATGTTCTTTGTGTCGTCTAGCTCAAAAGTAAACAATCTACCTGATTTTTCTCCCTTGGCTATCCTTCTGAATCCATGTCTTGGGTCCTCCACATATGCTCCATGTTGATTGAACCTGACCTGCAAACCTTTCTCCACAATCTGACCAACACTCATTAGGTTCTTGGTAATTGTTGGTACATAAAGTACCCTGCTCAATAAGTTCTGATTAACATCACTAGTCTTTACATTACCAATCTTTACGACATAATGTTTAGTATCATCACCTGTCTGTACCTGATGTTTGCCCTTGGGTTCTTCCAAATCAGAGAGTAGTGCCACATTACCAGCTACATGGTTAGAACACCGTGAATCAATATAAAATAAATGATCATCATTTGTACCTGCCTTGGAGGTCATATTCATGATCAATAGGGAGTCATCTTGCTCCTCTGTATAGTTGTTGTAGTCCTTTCTATTTCTAAATCCACCTTGGTAGTTACCATTGTGGTTGTGGTTGTAATTGTTGTTGTACTCATTGTTGTATCCATTGTAGCCTTGGTGTTGGTTGAATCTACCTCTACCTTGAGAGTATCCACCTCTTTGATAGCCTATTCCTCTCTGATTCTTATAATTTCTGTAGCACTCATCTGTGGTATGGTTAGACAATCCACAAATGTTGCATGGTGATGAGTTGTATGGTCTCCCCCTACCTGGCTTACCTCCTCTGCCTCTACCTCTTGAAGATCTACCTCTCCCTGCATAGTTTGCTTGGGAGGTAGAGCCTTCTTCATCAACCTTCTTACTTTTACCTTTATCTTTAACCTTCTTATCAGTGTATAGAGCAGAGGGGTTGTTACCTTTTGATTTCTCTCCATTCCTTGTAAGCTTTGCTTGATGTGTGAAGAGTTGACCAATCAAAGTTGTTAAATCAGGAGCATGTATGTCCATGTATAGGTCCATTGCTGTGGTAAAGCTCTCCCATTTTTCATCAACTTTTAGTCCATTGATTACCTGCCTTACTATTTGTTCCTCTTCAATCTCCTCTCCAATACTTGCAAGCTGGTCTGCAATGTCTTTGACCCTAGTGACAAAGTGTGAAACTGATTGCTTTGATTGCTTCCTAAGAGTTGTAAATTCAATCCATAGTTGATTCTTTCTGGCCCTTGTATTTGATGAAAAATATGTTGACAAGGTTTCCCAAGTCTCTTGGGAAGTCTTGCAATTCCTTATGTGAGGTAAAAGGAAATCAGATATGGAGTTAAGAAGATATGACCTTGCCAATGCATCTTTTGCACACCATGTGTTGAGCCTCTCTTGTTCATCCTTGGTGGGTAGGCCTCTAGCTTTGAATGAGGGCAATTCCTCATCTCCTGATATGAATCCAAATAAGCTTCTTCCTTGTACATAGGTCTTCATCCTTAGAGACCAAGCTTGGTAATTGTTCCTGTCCAATTTGTCAATGAATGAGGGAAAACCATCTCCCATGTTACCTTATTTGCTCTGATACCACTGTTGGGAGAGATGATTGGATGCACTCAGAAGATTGAGTTCGTACTGCTAATCCTGCTTTGCACCAACCCTCTTTGGCTCCAGATATGCTTAGTAGACTCCTTGAGCTTTCAAATGATACCAAAATATGCTATACGTACTTTGGAAATGATTTGAATAATGATTAGATCAAAACAGACGATTTTGCACTTTACTAGACTTGAAAACTTTCTATTTTGATCTTGATACGTGCTCAGTCTTTCACTCAGTATGACCAGCACACTTACAATTGGAACAATTCCTCCTACAATTATTCAATTAACTTAACAAGCTACCATTTGCAAGTGGAATCACTCAAATTGATCAGCTATGCACTGAGAAATAAGTTTAGCAAAATTAGAGTCACCCCCGACTTTTTAGGAGATGTGCAAAGAAATACCAGAGACCACTTCGAGCAAGATTTTTCCGAGATGGCTGATCCAATGATCTTGAAATTTTGTAGGCATGTAGTATGCTTGGAGCTGGTTCCAACAAGCTTTGAAGCACTTGATTTGGTTCCGTAGGCACTGAGATATGCTTCTTGGAAGTTGACAGACTTAGAGAAGATAACTCAGAGAAACACAGAGTTGAGAAGTATGAATGTATCTATTTATTGATGTAATTATACAATCTCATTAGCATGATAATCATAGATAACTGAGGTGTTGTGGTGTAGGCTAAGATGTAGCGCTCACACACACAGAGATACAATGGTAAAATGCCTCGGGAAATGAGCTAAAGTGAGGATCACACTCGCGACTTTCTTTCCTTCATCTTTTATAGAGGTTGAGTGATCATTTGAATTTTGAAATTCAAATCCAAGGCTCCCTAGAATATCTCCTCTAAAAGTGGGGAGATATTCTCTCCAAAAAGTCCTCTAAATTTCCACGACTAATCAAGTAGGTGTACTCATACATACATAAGCTTCCAAGGTTTCAAAACCAAGTTCCCAAAGTTCCAAGCCAAGTGTGATGGCTTGAATTGCACCAACAGTTAAAACTATGTGTAAATACCATTTCTTTTAAAAATCAAGTTAGGTTTTTTTTATGAAGAATAAAACCAGGAAAGATCTTCGGAAATCGGCAAGCAGACAATTACAAATGTATATAAATAAAAGCAGGTAATATTTTCCTTTTGAGTGACTATTTGTATATAAATTCTTATGAAGTAATCTTCTGTTTTATGTAGGATGACCAAGTTAGAGATGTTTAAAGAAAGTGTGATTGAAGACGACAAGCTCAAGTGACTTCTGATTTTATATTGGTAAGATGTTATTATTTCAATTTTCTTTTTTCCTCTTGTATATATGTGTATGTATGTATATATATCCATATGAGAAGACTACATGGGTTGGGCATATGATACGTAAAAGAATGCATAAATAAGAAAATTAAGTAGGCCAAAAATCTCATACACTAATAAGATTACATGTGATGTATAAGGACTAGGATTATATGAGTAAGATTAGAAGATGGACTAGAACTTTCCGGAACAAGGCCTAGGAAGGTGAAAGGAAGACCTAAACTAAGTATGTGTATATACTAGTGTTTATGAGCACTTGATGAGTGAGACACTTCGACTTCTGCTCTCGATCTCTCGTCTAATTTGATCTTAAGACAGATTATGTTTTGAGAAAAGAATTCTTATACCATCCAGCTATCTATGTATATGTGTATGTGTTGTTGGGCGCTACGATGAGCTTGCTGATGCTAGTTGTGTCATATGGCCTGACCTACATGTTGTTACGCACTCATACGGGTTGATAGGCGGGTGGAGTCAGTCTAATCGGGTGGTCAGAAGCCAAGAGCTGATGTTGATTTCGTATGGGGCTGCCATTGTGCATCGTGCGCTATGTCGGGCCGACGTGTGTAGAAAAAGAATAAGTAAATAAAAGTATAAGAAAAAATATGAAATCTGAGCTGGGACAAAGAATTAAAATAAAGAAAAATAGAATAAAAATAAGAGAAAAATAAGAAAAGGTCTAATGGGGATTTGGATGATGGGAGATCAATAGGGAAGCTAGAAGCAAGTTTCATAAATGGAGTTAGTAAAGACTGATATATGCAAATGCTTTGGATAGGCTACTAGATCTGACCGGGTCGAGTTAACGAGAGAGCTAAGGAGTTTTCCATTTACTCATGTGATTTCTAGTCTAAGTACATTAGTGTATTATGATATTTTGTATGGGATGCTTTTGTCAGCCCTTTTCTCTTAATTTATGTCAAGTGTAATGTATTTTCATATTTCATGTATCTAGTTGAAATTTCATCAAGTTAAGTTTATCTGCCATGACTACTTGATCCTTGCTTGTATTTGATGTTATGTATGCAGGTTGGCACATCCGGAGGATGCACATGTTTAGAGGGGGTGGATTTGGTCATGTTATGGAAATCAAGTTAGCAAATCGAATATGAAATGATAATTAGAATCTCATTCAAGGCGGACAGTTTTTTTTGGGGGAAGCTGCGTGGAACGTGCTCTCAGCTCTGCCTACCAACAGGAATTAGAAAGGGGCACATGTTTTTTTTTCCTCGGGAACAACTCTACAGTTGTGGATCGACACAGGGCTAAAGAGAATTGAGAAAGTGGATATAGGGAGGAGTAGAAAACGACGGGAAAGTTTTCTTCTGTGGGGTCTATGGAGTTTTTTTTTCGAGACACTGAAGGCATTCTTGGGAGGTCTCTTAGCAAAGGAGAAGGTTCATGCTTGGTTGCAAAGACATTTTCTGCAGATTCTTTCAAATTTGCAAAGCTCTTCCTCCTTCGGTCTCAAGCAAGAGAGAAAAGTAAATTGTCAAGGAGATGCGGGCACCCAACGAGGTTGATTTGTAGGCCCTTCGAATATGCCAACTTGTTTTCTAGTTTGGAAAAACCCCAATTCCATCATTGCTCCATCAAGGCTCCAAAGCCCATAGGGATACCAAGTAGGCAGAAGACCAGACCTCTAGGGATAACTTGGCTACCTTGGTCAATGAGCAATTGGCGTGGTAGCCTGAAGATGGCCCTAAAAGCAATTTTGGAGTGGTTTATTTTGGACTCTGATGCTTCAGAGCATCCTATGATTTTTTTATTTTCAATGTGAATGAAATTATGATTGAGGTTGAGATTGCTCGGGGGTGGTTAGGAAGTTGAGAGTTCACAGTTAAGCTATTTTGCATATGTTTCTGTAATGTGGTTGAGATGAATAATACACAATTATTTCTCTTTATGCATTACACATTGTCTTTCTTGTTCCGTCCGATTCTCTCTTCTCTAGTCCAAGATTTTCTCTCTTCTCTTCTTCTTTTATGACTATGGGTTTATGATTGTGGGATCATTACAAGTGATATATAAGCACAATCAATACAACCCAACAATTAAGGCTTTGTTAAAAGTACACTGATGAGTAAGGCGATATTTTTCATAAGTCTTTTGAAGAATTATGTAGAGAGCAAGGGAAAAAGCAACCACACATCTGTTCATGGAGCTCAATGATGACATTGATTAAGGTGCGGGAACATCTAACATACCAGGAGAAAAACAAACAAAACTAATCATGAAAATATGGAGTGTGATGATTTTTTAAACTAAGAAGTGAAGAAGGAAAAATTGAATGATTTGATGGTGAGAAGAAGTGTGGGGAACTAGATTCTTTTCTCTTCGTTCATCAGTTCATTGAAAAGTTGAAAGCAAAACTAGGGATCCTACATCTCTATGGCATTGCTAAGCTTTAGTGCAAGTCGTTTATGACACATTCTTCTCTAATTATATGGAAGGAATGGATATGAAAAGTTGAAAGCAAAGCTAGGGATCTTACATCTCTGTGGCATTGCTAAGCTATAGTGGAAGTCGTATATGACACATTCTTCTCTAATTATATGGAAAGAGCTTATGGAACAACTAAAAAAACATTATTTCTGCGATTGGCAACTTCACATGTATTAGCATCTCTGAGAGTTTTTGAGTTTCGGTAGTTGCTAGGATTGAGCAGTGTCGGGTAGGCTCAATTGTTAAAATCACTCTTCAAAGTTTGGAAGTAGATGAATCACCCTAAGGACTTTATTTCCGTTGGGGACTGAAGAGAATGATCTTGAAAGGACTTTTGCACATAATATTTGTTTCTCATTATTTCCGTTGCTTCTACTTGTGCCACTTTTTGTGCCACTCTTGCAAACGGTTTCCAATGCATGTATAGTTTAGGTATATTACACTCTATCTTGCACTACATGTGACCTCCATTTCTTGCTTCTCACGACCATCAGTATAACCTTATGCACTCTACTCCAATCCTCATGGATCGCCATATTCTCTAATACATCACCTCGCTTGAAGGTGAAATCAGGGTCCACACTCTTAATTAGAAGCTCTAGTTTTTCATGTTCGAAAGACATCTGATCTCGATGGCTCAATTGTTCAAATCACTCTTCAAAGTTTGGAAGTAGATGAATCACCCCATGGACTTTATTTGAAGTAGCCATCCACTCTCTAAATGCATGTTCTGTGGGCACGGCTATGTCCTCTAGGTAATACTCTTCTGTAAGTAGATTCTTAAATTTACTCCATATTTGGGATCGCTCTTGAAAGATATGAATGCTAGGTTTGACACTGTGCATTTCAATTATTGAAACTTCTATGAACGTAATAGAACAAGACACACCATAGACGTCCAATTTAGTGTCATAGACTCGCATCACCTCAGCAATATTTGAAACTGACCTCTAGGATTGAGCAACATCTTGCCGTAGGGTGCTCAAGGCTCTCAGATCTAACCTTAACGCCTCCACAATGGTCAAGTCTTGGTCAGGATGAGAGTCTGAATCAAAATTAACACTCAAGCTGTCAACCTCTCATCCTCAAGTCTCCCACTTTGATGGTCAATTCAAGGTCATCACAAGGTTAACTTTGAAGTTATCTCAAAATCAAATCAAATTGAAGGAAGAGGGATAAAATCCTCATAGGACAAACGTTTACACATGGGGAGGCAAAAGAGAAATGCAATGCAAAGGATTGCTAATGGATTTTCCCAATATTCAGATGTAAATACAGAGAGTAGAATTTCCATTTCCCCCTCTTTCTGTCTATCCCTGCACTTCCCTTGCAAGCTTCTAACGTGGAAACTTTTGACGATCGTGATTGCACTTTAGGTAAGGCGGACTCTTTACACAAGAATGTTCATATTCTTTAGAGAGCAGCAAAATCCAACAGAGGTGCAGATAAGTTAAGTCTTTTCTCTAAACTTTAAGGACACCTAAGAAGTGCTGTGGAAATAATAGAACTTGTATTTTCTTGTCTATTATGCATGAATCATGATGAAGAGTGTTTCAAACTCTGATGTGTCTCAGATCAAAGCATTTGTCGCAAGTTCCTTAAGTCAACACAAATCAACATGACTCATAGTGCGATATTTATTAGCTAGTCTGTGTATGCGCTACTTAATAACCATTTTGACCTGGATGCATTTTGATGAAAGAGGAGAGCTACCCACCAGTGATACCAAATTTGTCGTTAAGGCGAGTTACTATGTGAACAAATAGTCATCCATTAAATAGTAACTATTTCATGAGACCGTAATTTAAGGAGTCAATCTACCTTTCCCAAGCCTACTTCCTAGGCTCTGATATCAATGTAGAACTCACAACCTCTTGGTTAGGAATCTGATGGGCTAACCATTTGCCCCAAAAGCCATGGCTGAAGATTACTTCCTAATCCTCTCTCTTAGTGTGTAGTTCAACCATCTCCTACCTATCACTTTATTACACCTATACACCCCTGAACATGACGTTTGAGATGCAAAACTCTTTTTAAGGAGTAAATAAGCACATCAAACAAAACTTGATTCACAGAAGTTGATCATAAAGGCACCAATTAACGATTGAAACGAAGAGAAGAGTTATAATCATACTCTCAATCGAGGTTATCAATAGTTGATATCTACTTGAAGCGAGATAATTAATCTATATTAAATCACTGCACACCTCGTAGTTAACGCATAACATTTTTGCGTAGCCATTCCAATCTTAAAGATGGACATCCAATTCCTAATCGATAGGCTTATCTTCTAACTTCTCTTCTACACGGTGCACATATATCAATCCAAGTGGCCAACATTGTTTGGCAACAATCTTCTTTTGTTTTAAATTTCTGTAAATGAACTTGCGGAATTGTTTGTAGAGGGATTTAGATCCCTTGAAGAATATAATCCGTGGATAAAATCTCTTTGCATGCCCTCTTCTAGGCCGTGCAACTTTCCCCTTCGGAGCCCCATTCGTGGCAGTTCAAATAGCAGAATCTATGCAAATAAAACTAAAGCAAGAACTACCTTTTGACAAGCAATTGAAAACCCACTTAGCAAAGAACATATTGACCAAAACAAGTAATTTTATGCATATTATTATATATGTTCTTTCAACACGTTTCCATGAACAATTATCTTCGTGGAGATTAAATCTTCATGACAACGCAGACTCAGATATTTGGTGCACATAAACTAGAAGAGATATGGTGTCGTTCTATTGTAAGCTCACTAAAAGAGGATGTATAAAGAGAAAGAAACAACTTTTATAAGTTGAACATGTCTAACATAGTACACTAGAGACAAAGGGGGTAGCGCAATAAGCTTATGAAAAAGCTCCTTAATAGAGATGAAAATGAGTCGACACTACTAAGGAATGCTCCGTTGGTCCATGGGCACCTTCTAGGTCCTTCAATTCAATATATGCTTGGATTTCCATTCGATCTTTTTTATCTTTCAACTCTCTTGTGGGTTCTTTGGTGTTTCCTTTCACTTCAAATGGATAAGTTGTGATGGATTTTGAATTATCCATACTTGGACTCATTTTTTGGGTATTTAAATAATTCTCTAAGCTTTCTCTTTTTTTTTTCTTCAACAAAATTGAAAGTACTTACATCTAATCCATGTGGAATAAACCTTAGATGAATTGGATCTGAGTTCATAGGATAAATAAGCACAAATACATTGACCAGTTATAAAAGGATGTGCACTATGTTAAAAGTCAAGATTCTAGCTACAAATTCATGGGAAATCATTTATGGACATGTGAAGCAATTACATGAAGCCAAAAGCGATGAGATGCCATCAAGAAAAGTCATTGAACCACTCCCCAAGTCATCTCAACTAAGTCCTCCAAGTTAGGAGGCTGATTTCCAAAGGTAGTTCCTAGATTTTATGGGCACACTTCTCACTATAACAGGAGCATGTATCTTGACTTCTTTTGTGCCATCGTCTTTGAGTTTTAGCTCATGTAACGTGAGCACTAAGTGTTGCTATTGTAACAAACAAGCCCCTTGCTTAAGCTAGCCCCTTGCTTGCTTCTTTGTTTTCTTTGAGTAGGCATATATGTTTGTGTCCATACGCAATGTTGCAACTCTCTACGCCTAAGCTGTTAGCATTGGTTCTCCCTCCTTAGATATCCATTTGATGTAATGCTTGTCTCATTGGATAGCAATTAGAGTCTCTTTTACGCTCACCAAGTCTCAAGAGCAGACTTTGAGTAGTGTCGAGGCAACATTCTTTTATCTCTCTCTGTGTGTAAGCTCTATCGGAAATATTTTGTTCTCTGCTATAAGGGTTGTTTCTCCTTGTCTATTTATCCAATTTCTATGATTGTTTGGGGATTGGGTAGCTACTAGATTGTACTAAAGTTGACCCATACTCTTTGAGAAAAGTTTGCTCGAGTGAAGTGAGGTCTCTGTTTGACTAGCAGCTAGGGCAAAGAAGGGTACCTGTGGAGGTCATGCGTGCTTCGTCCTTGCATAGGGGTTGAGATACATCTCCCATTTGGTATCAAAGCATTTTGGCATCTTGGGGGAATCAAATGCAATCAACAAGAGGGAGCGATTCTACTCAAATTTTCAACAAAAGCTTGTTGGAGGTAGCTCACATCAAGGGGGAGTGATTTTACTCAAATTTTCAAGAATTCAAGGTGTCTATCTAAGGAAGGCTTTGGATTAAGGTAACTTTAGAGCCTCATTTGCATTTCACACTCATTGGAGTTTTGGCCAAGGGCTAGATCAAGTAGCAAAAACCAAAGATGGGTGACTTCAACACTCAAATTGAGAAGCTAGATAAGGGGAACTATCAACAATGTAGAGTTAGGGTCTCCAGCTACCTTATGGGCAAGGGTGTTTGGGGATTGATTAGTCGAAGTGAACCAAGACCTAGGTTGGATGAAAATCCAACCAATGACCAGAGAAGGGCCTTTAGGGAATGGAATAAAATATAAAAGAGGTTTATATTTATCCTTACGCAAGACATTAGCAATAGCATGATCGGCCATATCCAAGACTTGGATTCAAGCATGAAGGTATGGGAGACACTTAAGAGGCTTTATTCAACAAGCAACAAAGCAAGAAAGATACAACTCAAGAATGAGCAGAATAACATAATGAAGAGCTCATGGATTAGCTTAAATGACTACATACTTAAGATAAAGGAATCGTTAGATGCATTGGGATCCATTGGAAGCCATGTAGATGATGACGATCTTGGGGCTTATACTCTCAATGATTTGAGGGATGATGAGAACTCGAAACCCTTTACCACTTCACTATATGTAATGGATAATCTTCCTGGTTTTGAGCAATTGGTTGCTCTCATGGTCACCAAAGAGATGAACATAGGTGGAAGTTCAACTAAAAGCAAGGATGCATAAGTGTTTTATGCAGGCAATCAAAGGGGCAAAGGAAGACGAGGACAAGTTAGGGGAAAAGGAAGGTTTGGAGGAAGGCAAGGCCACTCAAGAAATCAAGGACATGAACAAGGCACCTCATGACAAAGAAATAGTGGAAGAACAAGAGGAAGCGAAGCAAAGCATCGACAAAATAGGAATCAAGACGGTGAAGGATGTTATATATGTGGAAAGTTTGGCCACTATGTTAGAGATTCCTACCAAGGAGGAAACCAAAGGAGCTATATTCAAGGTTCTTCATGAAAGGCCAAGTTAATTGTGCCTCTACAAGATGAGAGAATGAAAATCTCTTGATGATGCACATGAGTGGGAATTCAAGCAAAGTAGATAATACTTGGTATATTGATAGTGGATGTAACAACCATATGAGTTGCAATGCTTCTTGGTTTACTAATATTCATGCTCCCAAAGGTAAGGGACATGTAGAAACAGGTGATGATATAGAACATGCGATATCCCATGTTGGAGATGTAGCTTTGGATGACAATGAGGAAGGAAGATTTCTTAAGGATGTCTTTCATGTACCTACCATCACAAAGAACTTGGTGTCCGTAGGACAAATGGCTAAAAGAGGCTATCAAGTAAGGTTCAACAAAGGTGGATGGTAGGATACAAGGTCATAACAAGAGGAAAGAAGCAAGGGAGATTCGTCGCTTTGGAGGTACATCCTCATTCCACTCAACATGTCTACTTCTTGGACTTGTGCCACAAAAGGATAAGTCACATCAACATGCAAAGAATGAAGGAACTACAATTCAAAAGGCTGGTTGAAGGTCTTCCCAACTTCCAAGGACAAGGTATGAAGAAATTATGTGAATCTTGTCAATTAGGGAGGCAAGTGAGACTTCCATTCAAGAACAATGTCTACATAAGCCAACAACCATTGGAGTTGATACGTACAGAAGTGTGGGGGCCAAGGAAAGAGAAATACATTGGAGGTAACAAGTACTTTGTCAGTTCTATAGATGATTGCATGAGGATGGTTTGGGTTTATTTCATAGAAAACAAATCAGATGTGTTTACATGTTTCAAAGCATTCAAGCCCATGGTAGAGAAGGAAACAGGTACATATATCAAGAAGCTAAGGTCCGATGGAGGGGGAGATAATTTCTTCAATGAATTTTCAGATTTTTTTTATGTATCAAGACGTCAAGAGGCAAGTAAAATGTAGGTACAAACCCCAACAAAATGGGATACCAAAGAGAAAGAATAGATACACTACGGAGATTGCTAGAGCAATGCTTAATGAGATGAATTCACCTAACATGTTTTGGAGTGATGCAGCAACTAACATCATGTATCTTAGGAATAGGGCTACTACCTGAGGCTCTTTGATCGGCATTTTGAGGCATTTGATCAAAGAACTCTCCAATGTTCGCAATTGTGCTGCGCTTATGAGCAGAAGCAAGTATATGCAGAATTGTTGTTTTGCCTAAGCTCTCTCTTATTGTCTCCCTCAGACTCTATTTCTCTCTTTCTACATCTTTCTCTCTTTGATCTCTCTCTCTCTCTCTCTCTCTCTCTCTCTCTCTCTTCTTTCTCTGTTTATTGCAGGTTATTCAAGAAGCTAACCAAGCAAAAAGTATGGCTAACTATTGTAAGTACAATTTCTATTCTTTGTATATCATTGGAATTGTGTTATTTTCATTAGATAGCATACTCACACTTAATGATATGCACTTATACGTCACTTATACATGATGAAGATGCACTTTCACACATATACACATATACACATGTACATACACACATATACACATGCATATCCGCAAGCATTTCTACAACCACATAAAAAGACTTACATGCATGCATTATTGCATATATATATATATATATATATATATATATATATATATATATATATATATATATATATATATATATATATATATATATATATATATATATATATATATATATATGTGTATATATCTATATATACATACATATATATATACACATACACACATTAACATATACACAAATACATGTATATGCACATCCACATGCATGCACATGGATGCAAATGCAAATGCATCCACATACACATGCATGTTTCATACATATACACATGCATATACATGCATTATACACATACATACACATATATACACATATATATGCACATATGTACACACACATATACACATGCACACACACATGCACATACCTACATATACACATATACATGCAAATACACAAATATACACATAGAGTTACACATATACATGCACATACATATAGATGCACATACACATGCACATGCACATACTCATACACACATATACACTTACACATGCACATGCATATACATACAGATACACACACATACACATGCACATACATACATATACACACATACATATACACTTAGGTACACACATATGAATGAATTATATAATTAAAGTATTAAAACACATATACACATGCACACACACATGCACATACCTACATATACACATATACATGCACATACACACATATACACATAGAGTTACACATATACATGCACATACATATACACACACATACACATGCACATGCCCATACTCATACACACATATACACTTACACATGCACATGCACATACATACATATACCACACATACACATGCATACATACATATACACACACATACATATACACTTAGGTAGACACATATGAATGAATTATATAATTAAAGTATTAAAACACATATACACATGTACACACACATGCACATACCTACATATACACATATACATGCACATACACACATTTACACATAGAGTTACACATATACATGCACATATATATACACACACATACACATGAACATGCACATACTCATACACACATATACACTTACACATGCACATGCACATACGTACATATACACACACATACACATGCACATACATACATATACACACACATAGATATACACTTAGGTACACACATATGAATGAATTATATAATTAAAGTATTAAAACACATGCTTAATACAAAGAATAATAACAATCAATAGAAAAAAACTCTTCATTACTTAATACCATACACACAAGTCAAAACATAACTGAAATGAAAAATGGATAGATAATATATATATATATATATATATATATATATATATATATATATATATATATATATATATATATATATATATATATATATATATCAATGTAAATGCATATAATCCAATGTCATAATCAACTAAAATCCTAATCATCATCATCATGATCATCATCATCATCATCAGCAGTATCATGATGATCCTGATCATCCTCATCCTCATCGACATGATCACCGTGCGATGATCGAGATCGTCCCTCCTGTGTCTGTCTCTCCACCTCATCCATATCTGTCTCTCCATAATACTCTTGTATTATATATAACAAACATAAATAAATAAAACAATTAAAACATTCATAAAAATAAAATAATTATATAAAATTTAATAATACTCACAAAGGGATTAGGATGATCTCTCATATACTCTCTGAAACGCCGATATCCAAAATGTGTACCATACTCGATCTCATGTTTCGTAGGATATCGGCCATAATCCTTCCAGTGCATTGAAACAGATAAAACAAAATAGAAAATTAAATCTTGCTTGCATTTTAACTAAAATAAAAAATATACTCACAATAACACATATACTTACAAATGTAGCTACAAAACCATGATGGTCCATTTGGCCTAGGTGTGATGTGTGGCCCGACTCTAGTCTCTTCTTTGCAGCAGCCTATTTATTTAAGAAAAAAATACATAAATTAAATGTAAAAAATTACTAAAATATATAAAACTTATAAATATAAACTATTAATTTGTGTACCTTCTGCTGAGGAAATGACTACCTGAAGACGTAGCTGTCTATGAAAAAACTGCGATGTCTCAGGTGGTATGTTAGGTCGCCTCTTATTTTTTTCCACCATACAATATCTCGTGTTAATTTAATCTCAAACAAAATTTACACATACACATACCCACATACACATATACATGCAAACATATATGCATACATATATGTATACATATACACATATACATACATATAACATAAACACACATATACATATCCACATATATACGTACACACACATGCATGCATATACACTCATTCATACAAAATACATGCATTTATCCCACAATAATGTGTAGTTGTGTATATGTGAATATGTGTATGTGTAAATGTGTATATGTGAATATGTGTGTATGTGTAAATATCTATATGTGAATTTTTTGTGTATGTAGATAATGAGATTGTTAATATCAAATACCATTTTTTGTAGATTCTTATCAATGAGATGGAACTCCACCACCGTCTCCCCATCGTGCAACAAGTATATACTGTAAGTATATCAAACATTTAATTTTAAATATATTTGATGGATACATAACTTATATTTTTATCTCTTTCTTATTATGTGCAGATTCTGATCAATCAGAGGGTACTCCACCACCTCCTACCCATGCAACGACTTCACATGTGTCCTCCGATAGGAATTATGATGAATTTTATTATCAAGAGCATATTATATGTTGGTGTAACTCTTGTTATGGCACGTATCGAAGACCACGATTGGAATGTATTGAACATGAGGTAGAGTATGGTACTTTTGAGCGTGCACCATCACCTGGTCAACGTGATAATGCTTGGGTATGTATTTTTTATATATATTAATGTCATTATTTTATTTAAATACCATATACAAAATCAAATTACTATTGATATAAGGGAATACTTGCTCGATGATGATGATGATGATAAGTTTTCTCATAATGTTAATATACCTCGTACACATCATGGACTTGCTGTTCATCAATTACAAGCAGAGGTTTCTACAAATCCTCTACCTCCTGGTTTAGAGACTGAAACAGCTGGAGATTATCCATTGCCAGCTCGTGATCCTTCTTTAGTACAAAATATGATACGGAGGATGGAATAGAGGACCACTTCCTTTAGATGGAGAGGTTTTCAACTTTTGGGGTAATCGCTATATGATTGCTCCATCCACTATTACTAATGTTGGTCGTGGTCTCTTTATTGTAGAGGATTTGTATGTGACTCCGAACTCTGAAGTCACTCTTATGTCATTTTGTGGTCCTATATATGGATGGGGAGATTGGCATCGACGTTCATGTTATGTTCAAAGCATAAGTACTTATGGAATATGCTTGAACGCAGCATCCCTTACTAGGAAAAGGATTTTACATGCAGAAAATGAAAGATTATATATTGATGGACGACCTTACACACATGGAAATATAGCAGGTTTAATAAATAGTAGTGGAGGGTTACATAATAGTTCAAGGACTAATTGCACATTTGAGGAGCGTGACAATAGTCATGAATCACCATACATGAGTAGAGATGTATCAAAATACATAGTTGTCAATGTTATTACTACATTACATGCCGGTGATGAACTATTAGTAAATTATGGATGGCGTAGACCTCCAAGACTACCTTTTAGCTAGAGAGAATAAGAATTTTCTATCCATATTTAATAAGTTATATACTTAATTTTATAGTTAAAGTTTACTTTTTATTCATTTATGCATTTCTAATGAATTTTATTTATATGTGTAGATTCCAATGTATGATGTTGATGATATTCCTCCACAACATTCATGATTGCCAGTAAAACCTCATTTATCAGAAGCTTCTATGAGGAGGCTACACAAAAGTAATCCTATGGAATATGCAAGGTTGAAAGATCTATATTCAAAAGATGATAAAAGTACAAGATTTGTGTGACAATGATGAAGATCATGGCATGGCAGATTTTATTGAGGATTGGTATCAAAATGATAGTGAGAGCATTGATATTTCTAAAAATGAGAAATATCTTCGAGAGGAATGTCTAAAGCATGTATATGAAGGAAGTCGTTTGACATGACTAAGAGCCAGCTTACTTATTCTCAATCCTCAAAATCGTTTTGGATGGAGTAATGTATCTATTTCGACACTGTTAAGGTATAATTTTCAATTTTCTATCTATATATATATATATATATATATATATATATATATATATATATACATGCATATATAAACATACACATAATATACATGAGTGCATACATACATATAAACATACACACACATATACACACATTTTGAAGGATGGAAAAATAATTTTAAAGGATGGGAGAACAAAAGGTGTCCATTCAATGCAGGTTTTTATTCTTACTTTAGATAAGGTAAGAACAAGAACGTGAATTGAATGGACACTTTTTGTCCGTGCATCTCTTAAAACTATTAATGCATCTTTCAAAATATTAGCGAAAAATTTGATTGTTTGGATGGCAGGATATGATTGTTTGTTTTGGAGGATATGAAGTATGTACCTTCATTGAATGATTTGTCGATTCTATCATATGTTCAGTTGGAAAGTGTGAGAAGCGGATTTATAATTGCTATTCAAAGAATTTGGCACTCTTTATAGGCCATACAATGGTGACTGGATGGATCGCATGCAGAGAGGTTACTCAGGATAGAGCGACCTGATTATAATGGACTAGTGGCAGCAGGATTCCTGGGGTATGCAGTAAACCTCTTTCATGTCAATGATGAGCATTTGAACTTTAGGATACAAAGTGGAAATCATGGTGGCTTGAGAGGATAATTTTATACAGCTTGTTCAAAGAACTTCAGGTTTATGACATTGAAGTTCTTTGAACAAGCTGTATAAAAGTGATCCTCTCAAGCCACCATGATTTCAACTTTGTATCCTAAAGTTCAGATGTGCATCATTGACATGCAAGAGGTTTACTGCATCATCTTGTGTAGCTATGGCAAGAACTCTATATTCAGCTTCAGTAGAAGAGAGAGCAACTGTGGGCTGCTTCTTGAATGACCATGAAATAAGCTTTGAGCATGCAAAGGTAAGATAACCTGAAGTGCTCCTTCTATCTTCCTTTCAGCCAGCCCAATCTGCATCAGAAAATAGCTTCAAACCTAAATCAGATACATAAGGATAATAAAGTCCTTCATTTATGGTTCCTTTGAGATATTTGAGAATCCTTTTGGCAGCATCCATATGTGGTTTCCTTGGTGTGTGCATAAATTGACTTAGCACACTCACACTGTAACATATATCTACTCTTGTCAATGTGGCATAGTTGAGGCTACCCACTAGACTTTGATATGATGTGATGTCCTCTATGAGTTCACCTTCATGTGAGCTCAATTTGTGATTGACCTCCATTGCAGTACCTGCAATCTTACAATCTTGCATCTTGAATTTTGCCAACATGTCCTTAATGTACTTTCTTTGAGTAAGAAACAAACCATGATCTTTGTAGACAACTTCCAAACCTAGGAAGTAGGTAAGTGAACCCAAATCACTTATCTTGAACTCTTCTCTCATCTAATCTTTGATCTTCTTCATACCATCTGCATCATTTCCTATCAATATAATATCATCTACATATACACATAGGTAGATGATCTCTGAATTACTCTTTTCTAATAAAGAGTGAAGGATCTACCTTGCTTGGTTGAAAGCCTTTGTCCTGCAAGAATGAAACAAGCCTGAAATTCCAAGCTCTTGGAGCTTGCTTGAGACCATACAATGTTTTGTTAATTTTACACACATAATCAGGATAAACTTGATTCTCAAAACCAGGTGGTTGTGCCATATATACCTCTTCTGTTATCCAACCATTCAAGACTGCATTCTTTACATCTAGTTGAAGTATCTTCCAATTGTTGGAAGAGGAAATACTAATCAAAACCCTAATAGTAGGCATCTTTGCCACAGGAGAGAAGGTCTCCTCATAATCAATTCCCTGAGTTTGTGCAAAGACTTTTGCTACAAGACTTGACTTATACCTGTTAATGGAACCATCAGAATTCTTCTTGAGTTTATAGACCCATCTTGAGCCTATTACCTTCATGGATGAAGTCTTGGGCACCAAGTCCCAAGTGTTGTTTTCCTCAAGTGCTTCAATCTCTTCCTTCATTGCATGCTTCCATTCTGTTTTTGCTTTGGACTCTTCAAATGATGATGGCTCCTCTTGGTTTATATCCTATGCTATGTAGATAGAATGTTTAGTTACTAATGAGGTGTCAAACCCATACCTTTCTGGTTTTTTCTTTTCCCTCATAGATCTTCTTAGGCCATGATGTGATGATTCTGCCTCATGTCCAAGTTCCTGCAATTTTCCTTTACCTCTAGACTTCCATGCTTTGATCTTTTCCATTTGAAATTCTTCATCATCCTCTAAGGTGTCTTGTTCTTCAATCTTTGGTTGTTCTCTACCAAGCTTTGGAAAATCTTATTCAAGATCATATGGTAAATTGACCTTCCTACATGAATCTTCATACCATGAATTGTTTTCATCAAAAACTACATCTCTGCTTACCAAGAATCCTTTGTTGGTAGGGTTGTATAACATGTAACCCTTTTGATTGTTGTCATATCCAATAAATACACACCTTTCTG
Source organism: Ceratopteris richardii (assembly GCA_020310875.1). NCBI lineage: Eukaryota > Viridiplantae > Streptophyta > Polypodiopsida > Polypodiales > Pteridaceae > Ceratopteris > Ceratopteris richardii. The sequence goes on along the minus strand of CM035419.1, from coordinate 82,084,868 downwards.
CCTTTGGATCCATCTTGCCTCTAACCTGTAAAGGAACATGAGCAAAAGCAATACATCCAAAAATTTTACAATGATCTACTCTTGGTCTTCTTCCATTCCAAGCCTCATATGGAGTCATCCCATCAAGGGATTTTGAAGGAAACCTGTTAATCAAGTAAGTGGCTGTAGATACAACCTCAGCCCATAGATAATTAGGTAAATGCTTTTAATTTAACATGGACCGTGCAGCTTCAACAATTGTCCTATTCCTCCTTTCTACCACTCCATTTTGCTTAGGAGTGTACCTTGTAGTTACCTCTCTTATGATTCCCCTTTCTTGAAGAAAAGAATCAAACTCATGGGAGAAGTATTCTCCCCCTCCATCTAACCTTAGCCTTTTTAGAGATTTACCTGTTTGATTCTCCACAAGAGCCAAATATCTTTTGAAACATGAAAAAACTTCATCTTTGTGTTTCATAAAGAATAGGATAGTCCATCTGCTGCAATCATCAATAAAGGAGACATAATACCTTGATCCAGATATTGAAGCTTCCTTGCTAGGTCCCCATACATCTGTATGAACCAACTCCAAGAGATCTCCATGCATATAACCTTTCTTCATAAATGGTAACCTGTGAGACTTTCCAAATTGATATGCACTACACTTATAAATCATATGTTGGTTTGACAAATTAGGGAGTCCAAGTACACTTTGGTCCCTGCAAATGTGCTTTAATGACCTTTCACCAATACGTGCTAACCTTTTGTGCCATACTTCCAATTCTGTGAGTGTTTGACTACCATAATTAAAGAGAGCAATGTTTCTAGTGTCTTGTAATTCAAATGTGAACAATCTACCTGGCTTTTCACCTTTTGCAATTTTTCTGAATCCTTGACTTGGATCTTCAACAAATGCTCCTGCTTTTGTGAACCTGACTTGCAACCCTTTCTCTACTATCTGCCCAACACTTATCAAATTCTTTGTAATGGTAGGGACATAGAGTACCTTACTGAGTAGGTTGATGTTTCCATCAGGTGCTTTGACATTGCCTATTTTTCCACAGGATGTTTTGTGTCATCTCCTGTTTGTACCTCATGCTGATTCCTTGGATCTTCTAAATCTCATAGGAGTGCCACATTTCCTGCCACATGATTTGAACAACCTGAATCTATGTAGAAAACATGCTCATCAGATTTACCTTGTGGCATAGCCATGTTCATGATCAATAATGAATCCTCTTTGTTTGAGTCTTTTGTGTAGTTATTGAAGTCTCTCCTTCCTTTGTAGCCTCCTTGATAGTTTGAATGATTGTAGTTGTTGTATTTGCCATGATAAAATACCTTCCTCTTGAGTAGCCATAACTTCCTCTATCGTATGCTCTGCCTCTTCGATTCCTGGAATTCCTAAAGCAATTTTCAGTTGTATGATTAGTTAATCCACAAATAGAACATGAGTTGGAGTCTTGGGATCTCCCCCTGCCTTGTCTACCTCCTCTTCCTCTACCTCTGCCATGTCTTCCTCTACTTGCATAATTAGCTTGATATGTACCTGCTTCATCATCCACATTCTTTGCCTTTCCGTTGTTATCTTTGGACTTGCTTTTATCAGTGTATAAAGCTGAAGATTGATTACCTTTAGAGCTTTCTCCATTTTTGATAAGCTTGGCCTCTTGAGTAAGTAGTTGTCCAATGAGTGTATTGAAATCAGGTACATGCATGTCCATGTACAAATCCATAGCTGAGGTGAATGCTTCCCACTTGTCATCTGCCTTCAAGCCATTGATGACCTGCCTTACAATTTTCTCTTCATCTATTACCTCTCCAATGCTTCGCAACTGATCTGCTATGTCCTTGAGATTTGTGACAAAATCAGTCACATTTTGTTTGGGAGCCTTCTTGAGAGTTGTGAAATCCAGCCATAGTTGATGCTTCCTAGCTTTAGTACTTGAAGAAAAGAAAGCTTCAAGTGCATCCCACACTTCCTGAGATGTCTTACAACTTCTAATGTGAGGCAACAAAAAATCTGAGATAGAGTTGAGGAGATAAGACCTTGCAAGTGCATCCTTGGAGCACCATGTGCTCAAGCTTTCTTGCTCTTCTTGTGTTGGTTGACTTTTGTTCCTGAAACTTGGCATAACTTTATCTCCAGCCACATAACCATATAAACTTCTACCTTGGAGATAAGCTTCCATTCTTAATGACCAAGCTGAGTAGTTACCTCTGTCCAATTTGTCAATTGAGGAAGGAAATCCATCTGCCATGTTTTCCAACCTTGCTCTGATACAACTGTGAAGAGATGGATAGGCATGTGCTTGAAGATGAAGAGGTGTTGCAAAATCCTTGATCTACACCAGCCAATTGAACTCCAGGAGTATATGGTGGGCCCTTTTAGCTTGCCAATGGATGTATTAGACACCCTATGTACCTTGGAAGATCACTCTCAAAAAGATAGATCAAAACAGATAAGTTGGAGTTAGCTGAGAGGTGAAAAAAATGCTATTTTGGTTCATACACCTATCCACTGTTTTGCATAATTCTCTAAGCATAGCAGCAATTAGCTTAATTCCTCTTGGGGAAGTCTATTTAACTTAAAGAGATAACTTTCAAGAGTAATCGTATCAAAAATAATAAACCACACACTGAGAATGAGTTTTAACAAGTGATGACATCATCCCGATTTTCACGGGCTGCTACAGTTTGAGACTAGTGATCATAAAAATGAACATAACTCAAAATTTAGGAATTCAATGATTATTAAAATTTGTATGGTTACACTAGATAGTATGTTGAATCCAAAAAACTTTAAAGCATGGAATTTGGATAAGTAAACAGTGAGAAATGGCTCTGACAAGATGAGTAAAAAAGTCGGGTACCTGACAGAGAAGTGAAAATGAATAGACACTGTTGACTTCAACTGAACATAATTGAAGATTGCAACTTCCAAATGACATGAAAATTTGTGATCATATAGTAGAGTACTAAAGCTAACGTTACCAAGTTAAAGCACTAAAAATGATGCACCAAGCTCAAAGAAACCATCTCTACAATCGGACTGAGAAAACTGAGAGTAATGGCAGTGAGTAGTACACTTCACAAGAACATGGAAATATGAACCCAAATGATAATGAAAATGAAAGTATATTGCTTGTACAATACAATGGACTTACTGATACATATGTGTTCCTTGGAATCACACCTTGATAGGTCTTGGAGGTCTTCACATAGGTCTCTTGGAGGTCTTCACATAGGTCTCTCTAACCACGACTAAAACTGCCATCTATTTATAGTTGAGTTTGGGAGGCTAACTTCCCTCAATCACTCTCCAATCAATCAGTGATTGATTTGATTCTCTACCTACCACAAATCACAAATTCGTGGCTCCTCTTTCCCTTTTTGATCAAGTTGGCTCAACCACTTAAGATTATTTCACTTTTACATTAAGTAAACTCTTCAAAAGTTACAAGAGGTAGTTCACAAGTGAACTTTACATAGTCTTCATTTTAAGGCTTCTTCTATGACTTTGTGGGACTCAAGCCAATACTTAGGCTTGTCATAGACTTGCTCCAACAGGAGGAACTTCAAAATCTCCGAAGTAAAAGCCAAAAAAACAAAAAATATAGACGTAATCTCGATAATAATGAGATTACAGATATATCTTCTTTCACGGATTGGATATATAGTCATTTGCAACACGCCAACGCAAATAATGAAGAAATCTCAGATGAGAAAAGAGAGTTAATGATAGGTTGTGAATGAAAGGTAATTTTATTAAAATAATATTTTATTTTTTTCATATATGTATATTAGTTTCTATTTACTAATTCAATTTATTTTGCAGGCTCAAATGTTCACTCATATGTGGGCTTTTGGACAACATTTAAGAATCAAGATTCTAGTATTGTTGCTTCTTTCAAGCAACTATCACGTGCTAGCTCAAAAGACACGGACCTTATAGATAGCGAACTTGCTTATGTAGGAACTATTGTTGGTATCTACGAAATCTCATTTCGTACATTCAAACAGGCAGAAAAAAGTTTATACTTTTTACGATAGAGTTAGTTATTTTTTTAAGCACCTAATAATGGATTTTTGTTGTTATATATTTTGATAGGTCATTTTGAAGGTTGACTGGTTTCGAGCCGAGTATATTTAAGGTAGTAATTCCACATTCTGAAAGGAACTATCTGGGTTTTGGGCAATTCATTCTTCCAAGGTAATGCGATCTACTAAAGAACCATATATTCTTCCTAGGCATATTGAACAAGAATTTTTTTATATAAAAACCCAGATGCTCATCCTTGGTGGCAAGTCATGCATGTGCAACCTAGAGGTATGTCATTGTTTGACCAGTTTATTGTTGGAGAGATCGAAAAAGTCCTCTTGATGATTCAACATCAGATATTGATACATCAACATCTGAAAGAGAAATTAGAATCATTATACATGATAATGATACTAATCCTTTTCATGAAGAGGATAATTCTCTACATGTTGATTCTACTGATGAGGAAGAGGAATTACCAGAAATAGATATTAATCCATCAATAGATGATGTGATTCATGAGAACATAGATTTAACAATAGAAGAAATAAATGAAATCAATAAGGATAATGACGATGACACTATATTGATGTCTTACCAAAATGATGGCAATAATGAAAACATATGAGCAGATTAGATAGTAAATTCTACTCTAGTTATCGATCAATAACTTGAAGCTTCTGAATGGATATCAGATAATAGATTTTCTTCTTAACTTGAATAACGATGAATCCTATTAGAGAGATGAAATCATGTTCTTTTGAGTTAGAACATGAAGCTCGGGGGTATGCCTAATTATTTTATATATAGCTTTATCTTCGAGGAGCAAATGTATATCATGTATGTATGCATATGTGTGTGTATTCATGTGTATTATATGTATACATATGTTAGTATACATATATATGTATTTCATGTATATGTATGTGTTTACATGTGTGTGATATATGTATACATGTGTTAGTATGCATATGTGTATATATGCATATGCATTTATGTAAAATATTCATGTATTCATGTAATATATGCAAGTGTTTATAATTGTGTACATGTATATATGTATATGTGTTTATGTGTAAATATGTACATGTAAATATGTATGCATGTATATATATGTTTATGTGTGCATGTAGGCATGTATATGTGATGTGTACATGTATATATGTATATATGTCTATGTGTAAATGTGTACATGTAAATATGTATGCATGTACATATATATAAATATATATATATATTTATGTGTGCATTTAGGCATGTATGTGTGATGCATAATATATCCACTCCATTTTATATTTATGTATGTGTATCTACATGATGTGTATATATCTTTATATATATTATGATCCTCGTTGATTCGAGTAGCTATATATAGAGGCATAAGGTTGGGAGGAGAGACATCTCTCTAGTAGGACGTCGGAGGAATAGATGCAATGTGTACATATACTTCAAACATATGGCTAAAAGGTTGAATTAGAGTTTTTGAATTAGGGGTTTTAAAACCCTATTATCAAAATTAGTGTTTTCAATTTAGGATTTTTGAGATATGATTTATTTGTTTATTTATTTATGTTTATGCATGTGTTGTGTATGTATGTGTATCTATATGTGCATATGCATGTGTTGTGTGTGTGTGTATATATATGCATGTGTATACGTATATATGCATGTAAATATGATTATATGAGTCTATGTGTGTGTACATATGATTATGCATGTGTATGTGTATGTGAGTATGTGTACGTGTATGTGAGCATGTGTATGTGTCTATGTGTATTCATTATATGTGTGTAACTGCATGCATGTGTATGTGTGTGTAAAAATGTGCATGTATGTGTCTATGTATAAATGTGCATGTATGTGTATATGTATGTAAATGTGCATGTATCATGTATATGTGTGTGTATGCGTGTATTTGTACCTCTAGTCTCACTCTTTTCTCTCTCTCTCTATCTCTCTATCTCTCATATACATACATACATACATAAACACACATACTCATATCCACATAAAAGTTGTGCATACCGTGCATTATCGCGACAATGAGCCATAAGTGTCCGCATCTCTTTTAGACACCATTTAAGCGACCATCCTATCCAGAACTCTGTCTCAAGTGAACTAAGTACGTATTTTTTATCCCTCTCATCATGCTAACTACAAAAATAAAAAAAATAATGTAAATAAAACATAAGATATTTATTTCAAAATATATGTAGAATTTATACTTACTTCCACGATAAGTGGACAAGGTGCAGGTAAGAGTTGCATAATGCCCGCATTCTTCTCTTGAACTCTAATCCATTCCCTATGTACACAATGTTCCCCTCTGGCTCTATATCGCACTCTAGTCCTAAGGTGCCTATGCATGTCCTCATAGGCAAATCTGCTTTGCTATCACGACCTGGAGATGGTATAGGTGTCCTGAAAATAGATAGATAAAAATAAATATAAATATGTCTTATAACATCATTAAAAAAGTTTATGAAAAAAAAACATACCTATGAGCAGATAGTTGTCTTCTTGCATGTGGAGCCGCAGAAGAGCCCTCCTTTGATCGCTGGATAAGCATCTGGATCATATAGTCCAGCTCGTCATCAGACATCTCTGAGTAATCACGCATGATGGCTCCCTGAGTATCAGACGAAACTCTTGCTCTCATAAGACTTTTTATGAGAGTGAGTTTCACCTTTCTCTTTCTACTAGGATCCATAATACCTAACATATAAAACAAAATGGGTTAGAAATCAATATATATATGTGTACATATGTATGTTTGTATGCATTAAGTATGTGTATGTATGCATGTGTGTGTATGTATGTGTGTGTATGTGTGTGTCTATGTGTGTATGCATGTATATGTGTGTGTATGCATCATTATGTGTGTATGTGTCTATGTGTCGATGTGTGTATGTGTGTGTATATGTGTGTGTCTATGTGTGTGTCTATGTGTATGTGTGCGCGTCTATGAGTGTGTATGTGTTTATGTGTGTGTATGTGTCTATGTGTGTGTATGTGTCTATGTGTGTATGTGTATGCATGTATGTATGCATATGTGTGTGTATGTGTGTGTATGCATTATGTACGCATTATGTATGCATATGTGTGTGTATGCGTTATGTATGTGTATGTATGCATGTAAGTATGTATGTATGCATATGCATATGCATTATGTATGCATATGCATATGCATTATGTATGCATATGCATTATGTATGCATATGTTTGCATGTATGTGTATGTGTGTGTGTATGCATATATGTGTGTGTATGTGTGTATGTGTGTGTGTATATGTGTCTGTATGTGTGTATGCATGTGTATGTGTGTATGCATCATTATCTGTGTATGTGTATATGTGTGTATGTGTGTGTGTATATGTGTGTGTATATGTGTCTGTATGTGTGTATGCATGTGTATGTGTGTGTATGCATCATTATGTTTGTATGTGTCTATGTGTGTATGTGTGTGTATATGTGTGTGTGTGTATATGTGTATGTGTGTGTATATGAGTGTGTATGTGTCTATGTGTGTGTATGCGTCTATGTGTGTGTATGTGTCTATGTGTGTATGTGTATGCATGTATGTATGCATATGTGTGTGTATGCATGTGTATGTGTGTATATGCTGTTGGTGCATTTTGCCCAAGCCTACATGCTTGATATGCTTGATATTATCCTCATTTGTAAGTCACATGAGTGGTCATGTGAACACCTCTTGTAAAAGAGTACATTTTATCTCTTGTAAATGGAAAAAGAAAAAAGGAAAAGGACGGCTTACCTCATCCATGATGTAAAAGCCAATTCGTGGCTCTAACTACCTAAAACCACGAAATTTAGAGCTGAGGGAATCTCTCCTAACTTTGGGGATCACTCTTAGGTGGAGCCATTCGAATTCGAATTCAAAACTCCCTCCAAGAATAGGTATAAAAGGAGCAAGAAGGAAGAGGCGATTAGCAAGCCTTGTACGTGACCACTTCATGTCATTTTGTAGAGATTGAAGAGCTTACTCCATAGCTCTATCATTCTACTCCCATTGTGCAAAGATTCATTGCCAATGTGGTTGTAATCACATATGAATTTATACATTGATCATCATTCACTTCTCTGTTTTGTTCTCTACTATACTCACTCAGAGCAGTACCTTCAGAAGGTCATATCTTGAGTTCTACTGATTCTTTTTCAGTGATTTATTGTGCGTTGAATAGCTGGTACTTTCTAGCTTCTGCACATCAATTTTCAAGGTCATTAAATTTATAGTTTTGGAGATATCTGCATTTTACTGCTCACTAGTCTATCTCTGTAGAGCCCCGAGAATGGTGGGCATGTTCTAGAAATTGATAAATCTTGTTCTCAGTGCTCAGTCCATCATTTGAAATGTTTTAACTTGGATTGGAAATCTTGCTAAGTCTATTTGCTATGCCCAAAAGGAATTTTTCTAATTCCTTCCAGGTTGAGAGCACTGTTCATTTTTTCCAGCAGGTGTATGTCCAAAACTAGCAAGTTTTGGGAGCTAGTCATTTCGCAACTAGTCTGTCTTGACTTAAACTTTTAGGATACATGTTTCAAAGTACGTGGATGATATTTTGGTGGATTTAGGAAGCCTAAAGGGTCTACTAATCGACTCTGAAGTCTCAGTTGGCTGGTGTGAAGCTGGTTGTAGCAGCACCTACTCATCTTTGGATTGCATCCACCATCTCTCTTCACAGTGGTATTTGAGCATAGTCAAGCAACATGGGAGATGGATTTCCATCAACAATTGACAAATTGGATCGAAAAAACTACCCGGCATGGTCTCTAACGATGGAGGCTTACCTTCAAGGGAGGAATCTATATGGATTCATATCCGGAGATGAAGCAATGCCAACCATGAGGAACAAAGGGCAACCATCACATGAAGAAGTGGAAGGACTTTCGAATTGGGGTTTGAAGGATGCACTTGCAAGGTCCTATATTCTAAACTCAATCTTTGATTTTCTTTTACCTCATGTCAATGGATGCAAGACATCAAGAGAGACCTGGAATGCACTTGCTTCTTTCTTCTCTTCCAACACTCGAGCAAGGAAGAACCAATTGTGGATGGAGTTCACAACAATGAAGAAAAGCCCAAAGCAAAATGTGACTGATTATGTCACAAAGATGAAGGAGATTTCCGACCAACTTGGAAGCATTGGAGAGGTAATTGAAGAGGAGCAAATCATAAGACAAATCATGAATGGAATCAAAGCAGACGACAAGTGGGAGTCATTCACAATAGCCATGGATTTATACATGGATCTACATGTACCCGACCTCAACACACTCATGGGCCAACTCTTCACTCATGAAGCAAAGATTAGCAAAGGTGGTGAGTCCTCAAGAGGTAATCAAACTTCTTCCTTATATTTTGATAAAGCTAAGGTCAAGGACAAGTCAAAGAATAGGAAGAATGAAGATGAAGGAAGCTCTTTCCAAGCAAACTTTGCAGGTAGAGGAAGAGCTAGAGGAAGAGGCAGAGGTGGAAAGCAAGGCAGGGGGGAGATTCCAATCATCTCAACCTTGCAACATATGTGGCTTATCTAACCATACTACTGAAGAATGTTTTAGGAACCTGAGGAACTCAAGAGGAAGAGGATTCAATAGAGGTGGCTATGGATCAAATAGAGGTAGATACAATGGAGGCTACAACAACAACAACTACTACAACAACAATTACAACAACAACAACAAAAACTATCAAAGTGGCCATAGAGGAAGAAGAGATAACAATAACTATGCAGAGGACCAAAGTCAAGAAGATGCATTATTGATTATGAATCTATCAGTGAAGAAGGGTAAGGATGATGATCACATATTTTACATTGATTCGGGATGCTCGAACCATGTAGCAGGAAATGTGGCTTTACTTTCTGATTTGGAAGATCCTCATAACAAGCATGAAGTGCAGACAGGAGATGACACAAAGCACTCAATGGAGAAGATAGGTAATGTGAAGACATCAGATGGGAATATGAACCTCTAAAGCAAAGTCTTGTATGTCCCTACAATTACCAAAAATTTAATAAGTGCTGGACAGATTGTTGAAAAAGTATTGCAAGTTAGATTCAATCGATTTGGAGCATATGTTGAAGACCCAAGGCAAGGCTTTCGAAGGATTGCCAAAGGAGAAAAGATAGGAAGGCTTTTCACTTTTGAAGTGGAAGATGCAAAGAACATAGCTTTGTTTAGCTATGGATCTTAAACTCTAACAGAGTTGGAGATATGGCACAAAAGGCTTGCTCACATTGGTGAGAGGACACTCAAACAGATTTGCAGGGACCAAAGTGTACTTGGTTTGCCTAATATCACAAGGCAACACATGATTTATAAGTGTGAAGCTTGTCAACTCCGCAAGGCTCAAAGACAACCTTTCAATAAGAAAGGATATATGTATAAAAATCCTTTTAATCTAGTGCACACGGATGTGTGGGGTCCAAGTAAGGAGCCATCTATATCACGCTCAAGATATTATGTGTCTTTCATAGATGATAGTAGAAGGTGGACCATTCTATTTTTCATGAGGCACAAGGATGAAGTGTTTAGTTGCTTTAAGAAGTATATTGCTCTTGTTGAAAATCAAACAGGTAGGACTTTGAAAAGACTCAGATCAGATGGTGGAGGAGAATACTTCTCTTCTGAATTTGATGCCTTCTTGCATAAAAGAGGCATTAAAAGGGAAGTCACTACAAGGTATACACCCGAACTCAATGGTGTAGCAGAGAGGAGGAACAGAGCTATTGTCGAAGTTGCAAGGTCCATGCTCAACGAAAAGGGATTGCCAAACTACCTATGGGCAGAGGCTGTGTCTACAGCCACATATCTCATAAATAGACTTCCATCTAAGTCACTAGATGGAACCACTCCATATGAAGTGTGGAATGGAAGAAGACCTAGTCTAGAGCATTGCAAAATCTTTGGATGCTTAGCCTATGCTCACATTCCTTCTCAAGTAAGAGGGAAATTGGATCCCAAGGCAGAGAAGTGTGTATTCATTGGTTATGATCAAAACCAAAAAGGATATAGATTGTACAATGTACAATCCAACCAATAAAGGATTTTCTATGAGTAGAGATGTAATTTTTGATGAAAACAAATCATGGTTTGATAATGACAGGAAAGTGAAGCTGCCATATGACTTGGATGAAGATTTTCCATCACTTCAACCAAAGGAGCCAAAGCAGACTGAAGAAAGTGATTCGGAGATTGACCTAGAAGACTTGGAAAGACTAAAGCTATGGCAGAACAAAGGTAAAGCAAAGATGCACGATGCTACATATGGACCCGAGAGCTCACATCAACCACTTAGAAGGTCTTCGAGGGAGCTCACATCAACCACTTAGAAGGTCTTCCATCACTTCAACCAAAGGAGCCAAAGCAGATTGAAGAAAGTGATTCGGAGATTGACCTAGAAGACTTGGAAAGACTAAAGCTATGGTAGAACAAAGGTAAAGCGACGATGCAGGATGCTACATATGGACCCGAGAGCTCACATCAACCACTTAGAAGAAACCAGAGAGGTTTGGTTATGATACTTCTTTCGTCACCAAGCACTCAATCTACATTGCAAAGGATTCAACCAATGAAGAACCTACCACATTTGAAGAAGCACAAAGCAAGAAAGCTTGGAGAGATGCAATGGATGAAGAAATGGAAGCCTTGAAGGAGAATGACACTTGGGAGCTTGTACCTAACAAGCCATCTATGAAGATAATTGGATCTCGATAGATATACAAAATCAAGAGGAATCCAGATGGAAGTATAAATAGACACAAAGCAAGGTTAGTTGCTAAAGGGTTTGCTCAAACCCATGGTATTGATTATGAGGAGACTTTCTCTCCTGTTGCAAAAATGCCTACAATTAGGGTTCTCATAAGTCTTGCTGCATCTAGAAATTGGAATCTTTATCAACTTGATGTAAAGAATGCTTTCTTGAATGGATGAATTTCTGAGGAAGTGTATATGGCACAACCTCCTGGATATGAGGATGCACATCATCCTAACTATGTATGCAAACTAAAGAAAGCTTTGTATGGATTGAAGCAATCTGCAAGAGCTTGGAATTTCAGATTGGTGACTTATTTGCAGGACCAAGGATTCAAAGCTAGCAAGGCGGATACCTCTTTGTTCATAAAGAGGAATGGATCTGAAGTGATCTATTTATGTGTGTATGTTGATGATATTATTATCAGAGGCAATGATCTTGAAGGAATCAAACAGGTAAAGAGTCAAATGAAGGAGGAGTTCAAAATAAGTGACCTCAGACCACTCACTTATTTTCTTGGATTGGAGTTGATCTACACAGATTCAGGTATATACATCACACAAAGGAAGTATGTCCATGACATGCTCGTCAAGTTCAAGATGGAAAATACCAAGTGTGCAGGTACACCTATGGAGCAAAATCATAAGCTTAGTGCTTATGAAGGAGAGCCAATTAAAGACATCACAAGCTATCAAAGCTTGGTTGGAAGTTTGAACTATGCAACACTCACAAGGGTGGATATATGCTATAGTGTTAGCATATTGAGTCAGTTTATGCATAAGCCGAGAAGACCACATATGGAAGCGGCCAAGCGAGTCCTCAAGTACCTAAAGGGGACCATGAATGAAGGTTTGTTTTATTCATTTACTTCAGATATTGAGCTAAAGGTCTACTCAGATGCAGATTGGGCCGGATCTAAAGATGATAGAAGAAGCACATCAGGGTATATATCATTTACAGGCTCAAAAATCATTTCTTGGACATCGAAGAAGCAACCAACCGTGGCTTTATCTTTTATTGAAGCAGAATATAGAGGTTTGGCTAATGCAACTCAAGAGATCATGTGGTTAGAGTCTTTGTACACAGATCTTGGACTTCATTCTTCAAGACCTCATATTTTTTGTGACAACACAAGCTCACTACATCTAGCAGCTAATTCGGTATACCATGCTAGAACCAAGCATATTGAAGTCCACTACCATTACATAAAGGAGAAGCTAATGAGCAAGGATATTCAGCTATCCTATGTCTCTACAGATATGCAATGTGCTGACATGTTGACTAAAGCTCTTGATGGTACGAAGTTAAGTAGATTCAAGTTGATAATTGGCTTGCAGGAAATCAAGGACAATTGAATACTTATTTGAAGGCCAAGCATGTTAGGCTTGAGGGAGAGCTATTGGTGCATTTTGCCCATGCCTACATGCTTGATATTATCCTCATTTGTAAGTCACGTGAGTAGTCATGTGAACACCTCTTGTAAAAGAGTACATTTTATCTCTTGTAAATGGAAAAAGAAAAAAGGAAAAGGATGGCTTACCTCATCCATGATGTAAAAGAAAATTCATGGCTCCAACTACCTAAAACCACGAAATTTAGAGCAGAGGAAATCTCTCCTAACTTTGGGGATCAGTTTTAGGTGGAGCCATTTGAATTCGAATTCAAAACTCCCAACAAGAATAGCTATAAAAGGAGCAAGAAGGAAGAGGCGATTAGCAAGCCTTGTACGTGACCACTTCATGTCATTTTATAGAGATTGAAGAGCTTACTCCATAGCTCTATCATTCTACTCCCATTGTGCAAAGATTCATTGCCAATGTGGTTGTAATCACATATGAATTTATACATTTATCATCATTCACTTCTCTGTTTTGTTCTCTGCTATACTCACTCAGAGTAGTACCTTCAGAAGGTCATATCTCGCGTTCTACTGATTCTTTTTTAGTGATTTATGTGCGTTGGATAGCTCTTACTGTCTAGTTTCTGCATATCAATTTTCAAGGTCATTAAATTTATAGTTTTGGAGATATCTGCATTTTACTGCTCACTGGTCTATCTCTGCAGAGCCCCGAGAATGGTGGGCATGTTCCAGAAATTGATAAATCTTGTTCTCAGTGCTCAGTCCATCATTTGAAATGTTTTAACTTGGATTGGGAAGCTTGCTAAGTCTATTTGCTATGCCCAAAATGAATTTTTCTAATTCCTTCCAGGTTGAGAGCACTGTTCATTTTTTCCAACAGCTGTATGTCCAAAAATAGCAAGTTTTGGGAGCTAGTCATTTCGCAACTAGTCTGTCTTGACTTAAACTTTTGGGATACATGTTCCAAAGTACTTGGTTGATATTTTGGTGGATCTAGGAAGCTTGATGGGTCTACTAATCAACTCTGAAGTCTCAGTTGGCTGGTGTGAAGCTGATTGTAGCAACACCTACTCATCTTTGAATTGCATCCACCATCTCTCTTCACAGTAGTATTTGAGCATAGTCAAGCAACATGGGAGATGGATTTCCATCAACAATTGATAAATTGGATCGAAAAAAATACCCGGCATGGTCTCTAACGATGGAGGCTTACCTTCAAGGGAGGAATCTATATGGATTCATATCCGGAGATGAAGCAATGCCAACCATGAGGAACAAAGGGCAACCATCACATGAAGAAGTGGAAGGACTTTCGAATTGGTGTTCAAAGGATGCACTTGCAAGGTCCTATATTCTAAACTCAATCTCTAAACACTCGAGCAAGGAAGAACCAATTGTGGATGGAGTTCACAACAATAAAGAAAAGCCCGAAGCAAAATGTGACTGATTATGTCACAAAGATGAAGGAGATTTCCGACCAACTTGGAAGCATTGGAGAGGTAATTGAAGAGGAGCAAATCATAAGACAAATCATGAATGGAATCAAAGCAGATGACAAGTGGGAGTCATTCACAACAGCCATGGATTTATACATGGATATGCATGTACCCGACCTCAACACACTCATGGGCCAACTGTTCACTCATGAAGCAAAGATTAGCAAAGGTGGTGAGTCCTCAAGAGGTAATCAAACTTCTGCCTTATATTCTGATAAAGCTAAGGTCAACGACAAGTCAAAGAATAGGAAGAATGAAGATGAAGGAAGCTCTTTCCAAGCAAACTTTGCAGGTAGAGGAAGAGCTAGAGGAAGAGGCAGAGGTGGAAAGCAAGGCAAGGGGAGATTCCAATCATCTCAACCTTGCAACATATGTGGCTTATCTAACCATACTACTGAAGAATGTTTCAGGAACTCGAGGAACTCAAGAGGAAGAGGATTCAATAGAGGTGGCTATGGATCAAATAGAGGTAGATACAATGGAGGCTACAACAACAACAACTACTACAACAACAATTACAACAACAACAACAACTATCAAAGTGGCCATAGAGGAAGAAGAGATTACAATAACTATGTAGAGGACCAAAGTCAAGAAGATTCATTATTGATTATGAATCTATTTGTGAAGAAGGGTAAGGATGATGATCACATATTTTACATTGATTCAGGATGCTCGAACCATGTAGCAGGAAATGTGGCTTTACTTTCTGATTTGGAAGATCCTCATAACAAGCATGAAGTGCAGACAGGAGATGACACAAAGCACTCAGTGGAGAAGATAGGTAATGTGAAGACATCAGATGGGAATATGAACCTCTAAAGCAAAGTCTTGTATGTCCCTACAATTACCAAAAATTTAATAAGTGCTGGACAGATTGTTGAAAAAGGATTGCAGGTTAGATTCAATCAATTTGGAGCATATGTTGAAGACCCAAGGCAAGGCTTTCGAAGGATTGCCAAAGGAGAAAAGAAAGGAAGGCTTTTCACTTTTGAAGTGGAA
>CM035419.1:82009216-82064216 GCA_020310875.1 Ceratopteris richardii | reverse complement strand
TCTAGCGTATACATAATTTGTTTCAAATTTTTAAAGTGCATTGGATAGCTCTCTAATTCTAGTCTATTCTCAGCAAATATCATGTCCATTGGATTTAGAATGTTGGAGAAATCTGCATTTTACTACTCACTCGTCTATTTCTCTCGAGCCTAAAAATGGCGAGAGTGTTCCAGATTTTGCTAAAACATTTTCTCAATGCTCTATTGATGAATTGAAGTGTTTTAACTTGCATTAGGAAGCTTGCTAAATATTTTATCTATGTACAAAATGAATGTTTCTAGTTCCTACCAAGTTGAGAGCACTATTCATTTTTCCTAACAGGTGTATGTACAAAAGTAGCTAGTTTTGGGAGCTAGTCATTTTGCAACTAGTCTATCTTGACTCAAACATTTGAGATAATTGTTCCAAAGCACTTGGGTGACTTTTTTGTGGATTTAGGAAGCTCAAAAGCGCTAGTAACCAACTTTGAAGTCTCAGTTGGCTAGTGTGAAGCTGGTTGTAGCAGCACCAACTCATCTTTTGATTGCATCCACCATCTCTCTCCATAGTGGTATGAGAGCATATTCAATCAACATGGGAGATGGATCTCCATCAACAATTGACAAATTGGATAGAAAAACTACCTAGCATGGTCTCTAAGGATGGATTCTTATTGTGAAGGGAGGAATCTATTTGGATACACATCTGGATATGAAGCTATGCCAGCCATGAGGAACAAAGGGAAACCATCACATGACGAAGAGGAAAGACTTCCAAATTGGTGTTCAAAGGATGCACTTGCAATGTCCTATACTCTAAACTCAATCTTTGTTTTTCTTTTACCTCATGTCAAGGGATGCAAGACATCAAGAGAGACTTGTAATGAACTTGTTTCTTTCTTCTCCTCCAACACTCGAGAAAGGAAGAACCAATTGTGGATTGAGTTCACAACAATGAAGAAAAGCCTCAAGCAAAGTGTGACTGTTTATGTCACAAAGTGGAGAAGCTTTCAGATCAAATTGGAAGCATTTGAGGGGTAATTGAAGAGGAACAAATCATTAGACAGATAAAAAATGGAATGAAAGCAGATGACAAGTGGGAGTCCTTCAGAACAGCCATGGATTTGTACATGGATATGCATGTACCCAACCTCAACACACTCATGGGCCAACTCTTCACTCATGAAGAAAGATTAGCCAGGTTGTGAGTCCTCAAGAGGTTATCAAACTTCAACCTTATATTTTGATAAAGCTAAGATCAAGGACAAGTCCAAGAATAAGAAGAATGAACATGAAGGTAGATCTTTGCAAGCAAACTTTGGAGGTAGGGGAAGAGCTAGAGGAAGAAGCAGAGGTGGAAAGCAAGCACTTCATGTTTTTTGTGAGGATCTTCCAAATCAGAAAGTAAAGCCACATTTCTTGCTACATGATTTGAGCATCCCGAATCAATGTAAAACATGTGATCGTCATTGTTTACCTTCTTCACTTATAGATTCATAATCAATAATGAATCTTCTTAACTTTGTTCCTCTGTATAGTTATTGTAATATCTTCTTCCTCTATGGCCACTTTGATAGTTGTTGTTGTTGGAATTATTTTTGTAGTAGTTGTTGTTGAAGCCTCCATTGTATCTTCCTCTACTTGATCCATAGACACCTCTATTGAATCCTCTTCCTCTTGAGTTCCGAGGATTCCTGAAACATTCTTTAGAAGTATGATTCAGATAAGCCACATATATTGCAAGGTTGAGATGATTGGAATATCCATGATAGAAAGCACTCAGTGGAGAAGATAGGTTATGTGAAGACATCAAATGGGAATATGAACTTCTTAATCAAAGCCTTGTATGTCCCTACAATTACCAGAAATTTATTAAGTGTTGGGTAGATTGTTGAAAAAGGATTTCTGGTTGTATTCAACCGATTTGGAGCATATGTTGAAGACCCAAGGCAAAGCTTTAAAAGTATTGTCAAAGGAGAAAATACACGAAGACTTTTCACTTTTGAAGTTGAAGCTATGGATCTCAAACTCTAAGAAAGTTGGAGATATGGCACAAAAGCCTTGCTCATATTGGTAAGAGGACACAAACAAATTTGCAAGGACCAAAGCATACTTGGCTTGCCTAATATCACAAATCAACACATGATTTATAAGTGTGAAGCTTGTCAATTTGGCAAGGATCATAGATAACATTTCGATAAGAAGGGATATGTGTATCAAAATATTTTGGATCTAGTGCACACGGATGTGTGGGGTCCAATTAAGGAGCCATCTATATTCGGCTCAAGATATTCTGTGTCTTTCATAGATGATTGTATCAGGTGGACCATTCTATTTCTCATGAAGCACAATGATGAAGTTTTTAATTGCTTTAAGAAATATGTTGCTCTTGTTGAAAACCAAACATATAGGACTTTCAAAAGACTCAGATCAGATGGTGGAGGAGAATACTTCTCTTCTGAATTTGATGCCTACTTTTATGGAAGAGGCATTAAAAGGGAAGTCACTACAAGGTATACACCCAAACTCAATGGTGTAGGAGAAAGGAGGAACAGAGCTATTGTTGAAGCTGCAGGGTCCATGCTCAATGAAAGGGTATTGCCAAACTACCTATGGGCAGAGGCTCTGTCTAGAGCCACATATCTCATAAATAGACTTCCATCTAAGTCACTAGATGGAACCACTCCATATGAAGTGTGGAATGGAAGAAGACCTAGTCTAGAGCATTGTAAAATCTTTGAATGCTTATCCTTTGCTCACATTCCTTCTCAAGTAAAAAGGAAATTGGATCCCAAGGTAGAGGTGCATATTTATTGGTTATGACCAAAACCAAAAATGATATAGATTGTACAACCCAACCAATAAAGGATTTTCTGTGAGTAAAGATGTATTTTCTTATGAGAACAAATCATGGTTTGATGATGACAAGAAATTGAAGCTGCCTTATGACTTGGATGAAGTTTTTCCATCACTTCAACCAAAGGAGCCAAAGAAAATTGAAGAAAGGGATTTGGAGATTGACCTAAAAGACTTGGAAAGACTAAAGCTATGGAAGAGCAAAGGTAAAGCAAAGATGCAAGATGCTACATATGGACCTAAGAGCTCACATAAACCTCTTAGAAGGTCTTCAACGGAGAAGAAGCAACCAGAGAGGTATGCTTATGATACTCCTTTGGTCACCAAGCACTCAATCTACATTGCAAAGTATTCAACCAATGAAGAACCTACCATATTTGAGGATGCACAAAGCAAGAAAGCTTGGAGAGATGCAATGGATGAAGAAATGAAAGCCTTGAAGGAGAATGACACTTGGGAGCTTGTACCTAACGCCATCTATGAAGGTAATTGGATCTTGATGGATATACAAACTCAAGAGGAATCCAGATAAGTATAAATAGAAATAAAGCAAGGTTAGTTGCTACATGGTTTTCTCAAAACCATGGTATTGATTATGAGGAGACTTTCTCTCCTCTTGCGAAAATGCATGCAATTAGGGTTCTCATTAGTCTTTCTGCACCTAGAAATTGGAAGCTCTATCAACTGGATAAAAAGAATGCTTTCCTAAATGGATGGATTTCTTAGGATATTTATATCGCACAACCTCATGGATATGAGGATGCCCATCATCCTAACTATGTATGAAAATTAAAGAAAGCCTTGTATGGATTGAAGCAAGCTCCAAGAGCTTGGAATTTCAGATTGGTGACTTATTTACATGACCAAGGATTCAAAACTAGTAAGGTGGATGCGTCTTTGTTCATAAAGAGGAATGGATATGACGTGATGTATGTTCATGATATCATTATCATACGGAATGATCTTGAACGATTCAAACAGGTAAAGATTCAAATGAAGGAGGAGCTCAAAATAAGTGATCTTGCACCACACTTATTTTTTTGGATTGGAGTTAATCTACATAGGTTTAGGTATATACATCACACAATGGAAGTATGTACATGACATGCTCATCAAGTTCAAGATGGAAAGTGTGTAGGTACACCTATGGAGCAAAATCGTAAGCTTAGTGCTTATGAAGGACAACCAATTGAAGACATCACAAGCTATCAAAGCTTGGTTGGAAGTTTGAACTATGAAACACTCACAAGGGTAGATATATGCTATAGTGTTAGCATATTGAGTCAATTTATGCATAAGCCGAGAAGACCACATATGGAAGCAGTCAAGAGAGTCCTCAAGTACCTAAAGGGGACCATGAATGAAGGTTGTTTTTATCCATTTACTTCATATATTGAGCTAAAGTTCTACTCAGATGTTGATTGGGCCAGATCTAGAGATCATAGAAGAAGCACATCTGAGTATGTTTCATTTGCAGATTCAAAAATCATTTCGTGCTCATCCAAGAAGCAAGCAACAGTGGCATTATCTTGTACTGCAACTGAATGTAGAGGTTTGGCTAATGCATCTCAAGAAATCATGTGGTTAAAATCTTTGTATACAGATCTTGGACTTCATTCTTCAACACCTCACATTTTTTGTGACAACACAAGCTCACTACATCTTGCAGCTAATCCGGTATACCATGCTACAACCAAGCATATTGAACTCCACTACCATTATGTAAGGGAGGAGCTAATGACCAAGGATATTCAACTCTCCTATGTCTCTACAGATATGCAATGTGCAGACATGTTGACTAAAGCTCTTGATGGTACAAAATTGAGTAGATTCAAGTTGATGATTGGCTTGCATGAAATCAAGGACAATTGAAGACATATTTGGAGGCCAACCATGTTAGACTTGATGGGGAGCTGTTGGTTCATTTTTCCCAAGCCTACATGCTCCATACGATATTCATTTGTGGTCAAATGTGTAGACATATGAACACCTCTTGTAAAAGAGTACATTTTATCTCTTATAATTGTAAAAGAAACAATGGCTTAAGTCATCCATGATGTAAAAAGAAAATTCGTGGCTCTAGCTACCTAAAACCATGAATCCATACGTTGAGGGAATATTTCCTAATTTCTAGCATCATTTTTAGGTGAAGTCATTTGAATTCAAATTCAAAACTACCTCCAAAAGTAGCTATAAAAGGAGCAAGAAGGAAGTCGCCAAAGTAGCGCTTGATTTGTGCTCATTTCATGCCCATTTGTAGAGATTGAAGAGCTTACTCCATAGCTCTATCATTCAACTCCAATTGTCGAAGTAATGATTGCCAATGAAGTTGTAATTATATGTGAATCTATACATTCATCATTTACTTATTCTCTGATTTGTTCTCTGTTATACTCACTCAGAATAGTGAACTTTAGAAGCCCATATCACGGGCTATAGGTAACCTTTGTTAGAGTTTTAAAGTGCCTTGTATAGATCTCTATGTCATGTTTATGATCACAAAAATTAATTTCCATTGAACTTAGCATGTGTGAGTAATCTCGATTTTATTGCTCGCTGGTCTATCTTTGTAGAGCCCAAAAATGGCGGGAGTGTTTCAGGTTTTGCTAAAACATTTTCTCAATGCTCAATTGATGAGTTGAAGTGTTTTAAACGGGATTTGGAAGCTTGCGAGGTCTATTTTCTATGTCCAAAAGGAACTTTTCTAATGCCTCCTAGGTTGAGAGTCATTTTGCAACTAGTCTGTCTGGACTCAAACTTTTGAGATACTTGTTCCAAGCATTTGGGTGATTTTTTTGTGGCTTTAGGAATCTCAAAGGGTCTACTAATCAACTCTGAACTCTCAATTGGTTGGTTTAAATCTGGTTGTAGCAGCACCAACTCATCTTTGGATTGTTCCACCATCTCTCTCCACATTGAGGATATCAAGGGATGTCGCATTTGATCAGCTACTCCCTTAATATAAGAAGTATGACTGTATGCATGAATATGAAGAAGAAAAGCATGGACATGATGAAGAAAAAATAGAACTATCAATGAAGATAGTTCAAGCATGACTTCACCATGGAGGGGGAGATATTCATCAAGCTATGAAGCACAATCAATCAACAAAGGCAAAGCAACATTGGTAGAGTTGGATGAAGAATGTAATGAAGTTGAAGATGATGAAGGACACATGATGGAGAAAGAAGCCACATGAAAGAAAGAGATCAAGTACCCAAGGCAAAGGAGGTTTATTACTCCAAAAGATAAAGAAAAGAAGTCTTCTAGGGTTAAGTATCCAACTCAAAGATTTACTTATGATTCTTTCATGGCAACACATTATGCATATATGAACAAAGTTGTAGAAGATCATGAGCCGAGGCACACTAAATGGAAAGAGGCAATGCAAGAAGAGATTGATGCACTTGAGGAGAATCAAACATGGAATCTAGGACCCAAGAAGGAAAACATGAAGATAATAGGTAATAAGTGGGTGCATAAAGTAAAGAGAAATTCAGATGGATCCATTTCTAGGTTCAAAGCAAGATCTGTCACCAAGGGTTTTGCATAAAACTATGGAGTGGACTTTGAAGAGACATTCAGCCCCCTGGCAAAGATGAGCACCATTAGGAAACGCATTGCAATTGCTGCTACCAAATGATGGAAGCTCTTCCAGTTGGATATCAAGAATGCCTTTCTCATTGGAGACTTACAAGAAAAGGTATACATGGAGCAACCACTAGGTTTTGTTCATAAGAGTTTCCACATCATGTTTGTGGGTTGAAGAAGGCTCATTATGGTCTTAAACAAGCTCCAAGGTCTTGTAACAAAAGATTGGTGGTCTACTTGATCAAATGATGTTACAATCAATACAAGACAGATCCATCTCTCTTTATCAAACAAAGAGGAGAACTTATACTCTAATTGTGTGTATATGTAGATGATCTTACCTTTACAAGTAATGATACAAATGCTATTCAGGAGATCAAGGCAAAGCTTGGAAAGGAGTTAAGGGTCTCTGATTTTGGAGATCTTAGGTATTTTCATGGCATTGAAGTTGTATACAAAGCACAAGGTATCATGCTCATTCAATGAAAGTATATTCTAGACCTACTTGAGAGGTTTGGGATGCCACATTGCAAGCCTATTTCAAATCCCATGGAAGATAATTTAAAGCTAAGCTCCATTGTTGGAGAACCATTAGAGGATGTAACTTTGTATCAATCTATTGTAGGCTCTTTCAGTTATACCACAATAACTAGGCCGGACATAGCATATCGAGTTGGAGTGTTGTCGCAGTTTATGCATAGTCCAAGGACTACATACTTACAAGCCGCAAGAAGTATGCTACGATACCTCAAGGCTACTATAAATGAAGGATTGAACTAATCATTTGATGACGATATGCAAGTCAAAGCTTGCTCTGATGCAGATTGGGCCAGTTCAAAGGAAGATAGACGGAGTACAAGTGGCTACCTAGTCATGCTAGCTCGCAAGATCTTTTCATGGACTTCAAAGAAGCAACCCACAGTGGCATTATCTTCCACCCAGAGTGAGTATAGAGCTTTGGCTCAAGTCACATGTGAGATAATGTGTATTAAGAAGTTATTTATGGAGCTTAATTTGTAGGTTGACACATAATAAATTTCCTATGACAATATGAGTAGCATTCATCTAGCATCGAATCCTGTCTATCATGCTAGAACCAAGCATATGGAAGTGCACTATCACTTCATAAGGGAAAAGGTGATATCCAAGGAAGTTATAGTACATCATATTGGTACCAAGGACCATGTGCTGACATGTTTACAAAGGCTTTTGATGGAATGAAGATTTCCAAATTCAAGCAATGCATCAACATGAAGGAGCTTGGATGAGGATGAAGAATTGAAGCTTGAGGGGGAGTGTTAAAAGTCACGTTTCAAGCTAAAAATCATGGGAAATCATTTATGGACATGTGGAGCAATTACGAGAAGCGTAAAGCCATGAGCTTACATCAACAAAAGTCACTCAACCAGTCCCCAAGTCATCTGAACTAAGTCCTCCAAGTTAGGAGGCTGATTTGGAAAGATAGTTCCTAGATTTTAGGGGCACACTTCACACTATAAAAGGAGCATGTATCACAACTTCCTTTCTACCATCTTCTTGGAGTTTTAGCTCATGTAAAGTGAACACTAATTTGGAGTTGTAATAAGCAAGACCGTTGTTTAAGCTAGCCCCTTGCTTGCTTGTTTTTTTTTCTTTGAGTAGACATATCTATTTCTGTATGCAGGCAATGTTGCAAGTCTCTACCCCTCAGTTGTTGGCATTGATTCTCCCTCCTTATATATCCATTTCACATAACTCTTGTCACATTGGATAACTATTAGACTCTCTTTTATTCTCACCAAGTCTCTAGAGCATTCTCTGCGTATTCTGGAAGCAACGTTTATTTTATTGAAGTTGGGTGATTGATATCTCTCTCTGTGTCGAAGCTCTATTGGAAATATTTTGCTCCTTGTTGAAAAGGCTGGTTCTCCTTCTCTATTTATCCAATTGCTATGATTGTTTTGTCATTGGGTTGCTACTAGTGTATACTAACCTTCACCTAATTTTGAGATTCATTCTCTATATACTATTTGACAAACCTTTGCTAGATGGAAGTGAGGTCTTTGTTTGCTAGTAGCTAGGGCAAAGAAGGGTACTTGTGGAGGTCATTCACACTTCATCATTGCATAGGGTTTGAGTTACTTACCCCATCACACTAGAGAGACCAAAAGGTCTTACATATTGTTTTTTTGTAATTTGGAGATCAAAATCTCATAATTATTTCATCTTCCACTTCCAAAACTCATTCTTGCTCTCTTCCTCTTCAAGAATAAAATATCTAGTTAGAACTTGCCTTTACTTAGGGCTTTGACTCTTGAACAAGGTTTATTTCTTCAACTATCAGCATGGATAGAGGTTCCATAAAATGTTGATTTTTCTCCTTAGTTGGACTTGAAGTTCTAATCTAGTTATGTTGCACCTAAACCACAAAGATGCATTTCAAAAGCTTTCCTCCTATCTACATTGATGTCGATTAATCCAAGTGGCATACACATACTATTGATTTTTAAAGTGTGTCCACCCACTGGCATGCTCTTTTTCTCTAATGTATGAAGCTCATTCTTGAGTTGCAATTTCCATGCCTTTGTATTGGTCTCATAAAATGTGAACAAATTCATCCAATCCTCGTTTGGAGTTTTGACATCACGTATGTGTCCAGTCATGCTATATTTTATGGAAATGAACAACCAATGTATTACCCTTTGTGCCCCTTGATTCCACACTTCATATGCTCTATACATTACACTTTGTGCCCCTTGATTCCACTCTTCATTTGCTCTTAACTAGTCTTCAGTTTGATTCCTCTCTACCCAGTGTAGGGGATTTTCATTTTGTCCCTTGGTGTACTCTCATTAGCCGTTTCTGATCCAAAATTTTGTCATTCTCTATCTCGAATAATGAAAGTTTCTTTTTGCAATAGATCACTCATATGTTAACTCATTCTATTAGTTCTTATTTTCCAATTTTCTAGAAATTTCTAATATTGCAAAAACACTAGAAGTAGTACCTCCTTGATCACTCTCAAAGTAACCCAATACTTCCTAATCATAAAGAAATATTCTTTGTGTATCAAAAGTAAAGTAAATAGATGCAAATTTTGGATCCTAAATAGTCTCCGATTGATCTAATAGTTCATACTCAAAAAGATATATATTTCATGTATCATAAGTACATGAAATAGCTTGAAATTCTACATCTAAAAGGTTAGGGAGATCTCTAATAGGTTGGAGTATGCTAACTTGTAAACTTAACATTTACTTATATGGTCCCATGCTTTGGGCTCAAAATAGAGGTCAAAATGGCTCTCAAATAAAAAAATAAGTAAAAAAGAAATTTGTAACAAGTTGATATGATTTCCAAAATGCATGTTCTTGATGCCTTCTTCTGGGCTCTTGAATTTCTACCTTCTTCAAGACAGCTCTATATCCACATTAGTTGTGATACCATGTTAAGAGAAACGAGCTAAGAGAGCTCTCACATACTCTCACTGTTGTCAGGATCTTGCTCACGCACACACAGAGGTTACGAACGCAGAAAACACATAGAAAAATAGAGACAGCAAGAGATGAGACTGAACACAATATTGGGTGCAATCTTCCCCCATGCACTCTGTTTCGACAGTCCACAGAGTGCATGTATTAATAGGAATTTTTTATTACGTCAAAAAGAGTGGTTGCATGAGAGCGGCTTCGAAAAAGCAAGCATGAAACTAAAAGTTGGTAACTTTTCCGTGGTCTACAGTGACCCTTATACTAACCAATACTTTTCTAACTGTTTCTAACAATAGAACATTCTATGAGGGTTTATTTACAAATTAAATAATAATTATTTGGATTATTGATATCCGCCCTTTCACGCCTTGCACGCTCCTCACGAACCTTCAACTGCTATATTAAAAACATCAAAAACACATTAATACATTAATAATTTAACACTCCAACAATGCATTGCTCAGCATATTCCATAAGTTATAACATGCCCCTCAATTGAAAAAGCAATTGACCTTAGTTGATAAACTAAAAACATGGATAGTCAATCACATGTTTCATCACAGAACAAAAAAAAATAAGCATGTTCCATGTAAAACACATGCATGGAAATGTTCATGGAGTCATTAAATTATTAAGATTAACCATGCGATGCTTGACATAGTCTAGGGTCCATGAATTTGAAGAGAACAAAACCATCCTGCTACACACTTTCCTTCCTTTCAAGCTTAATTTCTTGAACCTAATTTTCACCCATTCAAGTTATCTTGGACCCTCAATCTAGTGCTTTCCTCTCGGGATTTACCCTCAAGAAATGTACCCTAGCAGAATGTACCCTGATGTACCCTGACAGGATGTACCCTCTCTGGATGTACCCTCGTGTACCCTGAGAAGTGTACCCTGATAGGATGTACCCTGAAACGTGCCGCATCACGTCGCACTGTGTCGCCTTGAAAAGTAAGAAAAACTGCAAGTTATGTTAAATATAAGAGGAGAGAACTAGAGTGACAACTCCAAGAAATAATGTAGTGGTAAAAGTACTTCCCTTGTAATTAGGAGGTTATGTGTTCAAATCCTCCTACCTTAGAGAATCTCAAACTCTCTATCGCCACTCAAAATTAAAATTGCCTCACACGTAGCCAACGGAGCCTTGGGTGCCAATGTTGCCAATGTATTGCCTAAGTTATTGCCTAAGTTCTTTGCCTTAGTCGATGCCTTGGAGTAAGCCGAAGGATTAAATGTAGGAGTAAACGTAGGTTTTGGTTTTGGAACTAGAACAGAAACCAAAAACTATAACTAGAAGAGGAACTGGAATGGAAGACGAAGATGGAGACAAAAATAGAGAACGATACGAAATCAAAATCACAAACAGAGAACAAAACCCTCCGTATTGATGCATGTAGAGCTTGTTGTTGTTAGGATCTTGCTCACGTGCACATAGAGGTTACGAACGTAGAAAACACACGGAAAAATAGAGACAACAAGAGACGAGACTGAACGTAGTATTGGGTGCAATCTCCCCCCATGCACTCTGTTTCGATAGGCCACATAGTGCATGTATTTATAGGAATTTTTTATTACATTGAAAAGAGTGGTTACATGAGAGCAGCTTCAAAAAAGCAAGCATGAAACTAAAACTTGGTAACTTTTCCGCGGTCTACAGTGACCCTTATACTAACCATTACTTTTCTAGCTGTTTCTAACAATAGAACCTTCAACAAGGGTTTATTTACAAAGTAAATAATAATTATTCAGATTATTGATATCCGCCCTTTCACGCCTTGCACGCTCCTCACGAACCTTCAGCTGCTATATCAAAAACATAAAAAACACATTAATACATTAATAATTTAACACTCCAACAATGCATTGTTCAACATATTCCATAAGTTATAACCCTCACACACAAGGAAAAGAGCAAATACACATGACGCTAAGAGGAATTGATAATTATGTAGTTCTTTGTTTACATAAAGAGAATTTAGTAGAATGAACTAATGCAACAATACAACTAGGATTTATAAAGAGAAGTATATAAGAAAAATCTACTGTCTTTGAATTAGTGAGTTGGCAAAAAAACAAATCTGCCAACATTGTTTATAAAAAAATCTAGAGATGCTCACTATGAATATCCATAGCATTATATCGATGTAACCATATAAATACAAAAGAAAAAAACATGGTATGCATCATCCTCCATCATTGTATCTTAATGATTGGTATCCCATGCATATCTTCATTCAGCAAAATAGCACTCTTATAAGAAAACCTCCAATTGTGATCTTATGTATAAGGTAGTTTTCGTAGCTATTGTTCAGTGTGTTTGGATTAGATGCCTTATATATGACCTGGGTGTTTATCAAAAATTTTAACCACGATATTTAGTGATAATGATAGTTCATTGAGAATTGTGATGAATCTAGAGTTTGATGCTTCACCAAGCTAGAAAGTTAGAGTGTGCCTTGTTGAGATGTCAAGCTCAACATGTGATCATCCAGGATGACACGTACCAGTTTTTCATTTCTCTAACATGTATAGTGGTCACACCAGTATTTGTCAGCGATACTTCATTGAGCTTTATTAGATTTATCTACCAAGATGGGTGGTACATTTGTTCCTTGCCAGCTCACTCATTCACGGACATTAGGTTTTTCCTTATGTATTGATCTTTATATATTGCACTTGTTGTATTCTTGTTTTTTAGGTCATTCTTATACATTCCTCTTTATGTAATAGAAGAAGATGAAGAAGATCCTTCTTTCTTACCTCAATCTGTGTGTATGCTTCTCCTTGAGAGTGAGAGTGTGTGTGTGAGCTCTCTCACTTATCTCCTTCCTCGTGACATGGTATGAGAGCCAGCGTGGATGTAGAGAGCTTGTGGAGAAGGCGACGGTGAAGAGTATGCGGCAAGGCATGGAGAAAATGCGATTCACAAACGACCTTCGTTTGCTACGAAAATTGGCATGAAGCTAGAAGACCTCTAGATATTTTAGAGAGCCATCTCGACCTCTATTTTGATCCCGCAAGGTGGGCCCCATAAAAAAACTAGGTCAGTTTCTACTCTAGTAGAGGAAGAGGCAGAGGTAGAGGTTTTGGAAGTGGAAGAGGAAATAGTAACCAAGACCAAATTCAATAACAGAATCATGTAGGAGGAAGAGGACAGTTTTGAGGCAGGGGGAGCCAAAGAGGCCACAAAAATCTCCAAAGAAATGATTTAGGTAATGATAGTAAAGGATGTTGGAATTGTGGTAAACCTCGACACTTTGAATGTGATTGCAGGTTAAAGAATCAAAATAACAGAAGGCATCACAAAAATTATGCATCCGCAAGTGCAGATGATTCTAAGAAGATGTTCATGGTTCAATATCACATGATGAATAAGGTATCTGCTGATGTTTCAAAATCAAATGCTAATGTCTGGTATGTTGATTCAGGTGCTTCAAATCACATGACCAGTCATGTAGAATGGTTTAGTACTTTGTAGAAATCTCCAGTTCCTAGATATGTTGAGACAGGTGATGACACATCACATCCTATTGAGCATATAGGAAACATAGCGCTATCCATGGAGGATGGAAAGGCAAAACATCTTGCTGATGTGCTGCATATTCCAAATATAACAAAGAATCTTGTTTCTGTTGGACAAAATGGTTGACTAGGGATTACAAGTGAGGTTCAATGCTCATGGATTATATGTAGAAGAGTACAAGGAGGATGGACGATCGGTTGCCAAAGGATACAAAGTGGGTAGGATGTTCAACTTACATGTGAAGATTCCTGAAATGAATGCAGCCATGTTTGCAAAAGGTGTATTAGTTATTGTAGATATAGAGATGTGGCACAAATGAATTGGACATGCAAACTTGCAAAGGCTCAAACGGATGCAGCCAAAGAAGATTATCCCTAGACTAGAAAATTTTAAAGTTGCAGAAATGCAAAAGGTATGTCAGCATGTCAATTCGGTAAATATTTAAGAGCATCATTTCCACATGACAAGCATATTAGTGAGAATGTTCTAGAAGTAGTACATACCAATGTTTGGGGTCTTACTTTCATTAATGAGCATACACACAAAGTATGGGTATATTTCATGAAAGAGAAGAGCGATGTGTTCACTCACTTCTAGAACTTTAAAGCTATGGTGGAAAAAAAGATAGGGAAGTACATTCAGACATTAAGATCTGATGGAGGGGGTGAATACATGTCAAATGAGTTCACCAGTTTTCTAAAAAACCATGGAATTCGGCATTAGTTTTCATGCAGGTACACACCACAAAAAAATGGCATTGCTGAAGGCAAAAATAGACATATTGGAGAAATAGCAAGAGCCTTGGTGGCTGACAAGAATATGCCTCATTGTTATTGGGCAGAAGTTGTGCATACTGCTGCATACATCATGAACATAACTCCGACTGCTGTTGTATATCAAGTTAAACCTGAAGAGAATTTTAGAGGTAAAAAGCCAAACTTATCACATCTGAAAGCTTTTCGCTGTATTGCATATGTACATGTCCCAAATGAATTGAGGATGAAGCTTGATCAAAATCAGAAAAGTTTATCTTCATTGGATACTCCCTTCAGCAAAAGAGATATAAATGTTATAACCCATGCACAGGACACGTAAAGGTGAGCAAAGATGTGGTATTTGATGAAATGTCAAGCTTCTATGCAAATGCCAAAGAAGGACTAAATCTTGAACCAAATGACAAAGAAAATGCTAAAAAAGCAAGTGCAGAATCTCAAGTTTTGAGTAGACCGGATGCATCACCAAACCATAGTTCCAACTCAAATCCATAAGGTGGAAGATTGGGCGTAAATTTCAGTCCAGCAAATTCATCAAATACATCCAAGAAAGGTAAAGAAAAGCTTTCTACATGTCATAAAACATGTGTAGGCTTTAAAGATGTTGATGGAGATTCAAGCAGTTGAGAAAAGAGGTTTGATGAGGAACTTGGATTGCCCTCTTTGAAGACTTCAGGAGTAAGAAGGGCACATGCAAATGATACAAGGAGAAGGGACCCAAGACCAAGAAGATCTAGGAGGATGTGGAATGCAGTGCAACTGTTGACGTATAATAGTTATATGGCTCGTCATTGTGCCTACATCACAAAGGTAATACAAGATGTTGAACCTTCTTGCTTTGAAGGCGCAATTGGAATTGCAGATTGGAAAAAAGATATGAGGAGATGGGTGCACTTTATGGAAATGGTACATGGAACCTGGTTCCATTGCCACAAGGAAAGAAACCTGTAGGCTGCAAATGGGCTTACAAGGTAAAGCATAATCTTGATGGTAGCATAAGCAGGTATTAAGCACGATTGGTAGCTTCATTTGCTATAACAAAAGGATGGACTTCGTATGAAATGGATGTGAAGAATGCTTTCGTACATGGTGAGTTATAGGAAGAAGTATATATGGACCAGCCACAAGTATATGAATATTCAAAGCATCCAGAATATGTTTGCAGGTTGCAAAAGGCTTTGTATGGGCTGAAGCAAGCCCCTCGTGCATGGCATGCAAGGATTGATGATTAGTTAACCAGCATTGAATTTTCTATGTGTGATGCAGATCACTCACTATATGCAAGGAAGGCAGATGATGGCATCACTATTGGGGCTATTTATATTGATGACCTGTTTATAGGTGGTGATAATAAAGGAAGCATCAAACAGGTAAAGCAACTTCTTATGCAGGAATTTGACATGAAAGATCTTGGTGTGCTCTGCTATTTGTTGGGCATTGAGTTTATACATAGAAAAATAGGTATATGGATGTCACAAAGGCAATATGCCTTGAATATGCTACAAACGTATTGTATGGCTGATTGTAAGCCAATTTCTATGCCATTAGATCAGAATTTGAATTTGGATACTACATCAGGTGAAGCATTGGAAAATGCTACTATGTATAGGAAAATTCTGGGACGTCTTATATATTTCACAATTACAAGGCTTGATTTAAGTTATACTGTTCGACTTGAAAGTGAGTTCATGTAGGTTCCCAGGAATCCACATTTGGATGCTCCAAGGTGCACTCTATGTTATGTGGGTGCTACTTTGGATTATGCATTGTTTTATGAGGATGGTGTAGATTTGTAGGTTTATGGATACACCGATGCAGATTGGGTTGGCAGCATTCCGGATAGAAGATCTACTAGTGGTTTTCTATTCTCACTTGGGAGTGCAACTATTGCATGGAGTAGCAAGAAGCAACCTAATGTTGCTTTGCCCACTACAGAGGTTGAGTATAGAGGTGGTGCAATGGCAGCATGTGAAGCATCATGGCTAGAAATGCTACTCGCAAATTTAGATGTGGAAGTGGAAAAGCCTATAACTATTTATTGTGATAATCTTAGAAACATAGAGTTAGCACGGAATCCTGTTTTCCATGATAGAACAAAGCATATCGAGGTACATTATCACTTCATGAGAGAGAAGGTATTAGCATGTGATATTGATCTTGTTTATATGAGAGTAGATGAGCAGGTTGCTGATATTTTTACCAAAGCACTTGGAGCTCAGAAGTTGAAGACGTTTCAAGAGATGCTTGGATTACAGGATATGGCATTGAGCTTGAGGGGAAGTGTTGAGATATCAATCTCAACATGTGATGATCCAAGATTACACGTACCAATTTTTCATTTCTTTGACATGTATAGTGGTCACGCTAGTATATGTCATGGATACTTCATTGAGCTTTATTAGATTTATCTACGGAGCGTGATGGCACATTTGTTCCTTGCCAGCTCACTCATTCGCAGACATTAGGTTTTTCCTTATGTACTAATCTTTATATATTGAACTTGTTGTATTCTTGTTTTTAGGTCATTCTTGTACATTCCTTTTTATGTAATAGCAGAAGAAGAAGAAGATCCTTCTTCCTTGCCTCATTAATCCCTATGTGTGCTTCTCCTTGAGAGTGAGAATGTGTGTGAGGTCTCTTCCTTATCTCCTTCCTCGTGACATGACTCTCTGTTCGAGAAAAATATTTGGCATAATATGCCCACATATAATAATGTTGTAGACCTTTTTACTAAGGCTCTATCTCTTGAGAAGTTGAAATATTTTTGCAAATCTTTCGGCTTACACACTAACGACATTGGTTAACACTTCATCATACATGAGTGTCATCCCCTTTTTTAGTGCATTACACTAAAAAGGAAGTTTTTGGTATATTTCAATGGTGATTTGTATGAAAGCACTTAGGACTACCGGGTTACTTGTCTTTGCTCTTTATGAGGCTTTTACCTTGAATTTTGTATATTGAATCAATAGTACACTCAATGTTGTGCTTTAAGGTTCTTCTTCCTGCTTCTGTTGTTTGCATACTTCCCTAGACCTTGAACTCAAACACAAAGAAGTCTTCAAAGTGATGAATTTCTGCAAAAGATGTTATTATATGACACATCTAGGCTACCTAAAACGTCTTATTTTATAGTTTTCAAAATTTACATTTTCACTTGGAGCAATCTCAAATCCATCTTGTACATTTATATATGAACTTCCGATCTCACCAAACACTCCATATCTTTCTGTTTCAAGGAAACTAAAGATTATATATATTTGCTTTTGGATCAAGCTTTGTTCTCTACACATCTAAAAGATGCATCTATGTAAAACATTAATATGATGTCATATCGATAATTCAAGATTCTTAATTATAAACATATCTTTTCTTTATCTTTTTGTACATTAAAAACTAGAGTTTCCTTTCTAATATAATATATCCTCAATATAATAATTTTTTGCATATTGTTCCTAAACATAAATCCTTACTCTTTTTTTTTTCAATAGGGTTGTTCTTCCATTAAAAAACACCAGTTCCTTATGGCCTATGCCTACATGAGATCTACCTTCTAACTTCACGGATTTCAAATTCTTCTAAATTATTACAAAAATATTTTCAATATCTATCTCATCTAAATGTTTGAACTTATTCTCTTTTCTTCTCTTGCACCATAACCTTAAAACGATAAGAATAAAAGAACACTTCATCTTTATCTTTCATGAAGTAAACTCACAACTTTATTTTACAGTCATCTATGATTGCAACGAAAGAGGATGAGCTTCCCATAGATGTAGTGATGATTGATCCCAAGAATTCATCCCTATGTACTATTTCTAACAGATTCATATTTACATGCTTATTTATTAAATTAATGATCTTGGCTGCCTACCAAAAAAAAATGTTTGAGCTATTTTTGCATTTATCCAATGTTAAAGACCACGAATTTGGTAATATGTAATTTAGACTACATTAGCCTTACCATTTTTTCTTCCTTGTTTGTATGTATGTTTGGGGATTATTGTTTGTATGAAGAGAAATCTAAATTTTCATCATCATCATCTATAATAAGACTTTTGGATGGAAGTGATGGACACATGATTTTCCATTTTGAGTGCATTCACTTATTGATTATTTCTTCCTATATCTACAATTTGAGAGGACCACTTGAATTTCAAAGGAAGTAATATGGTATTTGTTAATGTCAACCCTTAATCATCTAACTTGCATATAAGGAAGAATCATAGACCTTTTACAATTTTGAAACAGATTGGACATCTTTCTTTTTTTTTGGAATTACCTGAACATTTAAATGTCCAGCATCTATTTTATATTAGCTTAATTAATAAATATGTACCTAATTTTGCTCATATTCTGTAGCAAATCTATAAGATGAAAGAGAACCCTTCTTTTGAGCTTTGGGCTGAAATAATATCTGATAGGGAGAACACGATTTCTTAGCTTGAACACATTCCTTCAAAGGGCGGAAGAAGTATAAAAAACCTAATGGTAAGGAAATATTTCATTACGGTTTATTTTATACATTGTGTTGAGAATGTTTAGAATGACATGCTTTTGGGATGAAAACGTTTCATAGCCTCTCTCTAAACTTTTTTCACATCATGATTTCTAGTTAAAATTCAGACATGAGAATTGAGGAATTAGAAAAACTGTTGCATGAGAGGAATCTAAGGAATGTATCTCTATAAACTTTTTTCTGGTGGATCATATGCTTATTTGGGGCCCAAAAACTAGCCCCTCTTACCTGCACTTGTAAATTTCACATGGATTTTGATTTACAGTGCTCAAAACAGTTCCGATTTTCCAACATTTGGGATTTTCTATTCTTATTTGATTTTTTTTTATTATAGTGCATACGTGTTTTCATGTATAGTTTGGTGGGGTGTGTATATATATAAATATGTATATATATATATATATATATATATATATATATATATATATATATATATATATATATATATATATATATATATATATATATATATATATATATATGTGTGTGTGTGTGTGTGTGTGTGAGTGTATGTGTTTGCGTGTGTTTGTTGTAGTTTCTTGTTCTTCTACTTTTGAGAGATACAGCTAAAGAACACAATACACCAGTAAAATGTAGGCTTCATACTGAAGTTCAAGATGCAATAGTCGGAGATGTGATCATGTGTTGCCTTGATAGCCTGGCTGCTCAATTTGATTTGGGCATCATTTTGGCATGCAGGAGCAGCCTATGATTTTCTGATTTTCAATGTGAATGAAATTATGATTGAGGTTGAGATTGCTCGGGGGTGGTTAGGAAGTTGAGAGTTCACAGTTAAGCTATTCTGCATATGTTTCTGTAATGTGGTTGAGATGAATAATACACAATTATTTCTCTTTATGCATTACACATTGTCTTTCTTGTTCCGTCCGATTCTCTCTTCTCTAGTCCAAGATTTTCTCTCTTCTTTTCTTCTTTTATGACTATGGGTTTATGATTGTGGGATCATTACAAGTGATATAGAAGCACAATCAGTACAACCCAACAATGAAGGCTTTGTTAAAAGCAGATTAATGAGTAAGGCGATAGTTTTCATAAGTCTTTTGAGGAATTATGTAGAGAGCAAGGGAAAAAGCAACCACACATCTGTTCATGGAGCTCAATGATGACGTTGATTAAGGTGCGGGAACATCTAACATACCAGGAGAAAAACAAAAAAAAACTAATCATGAAAATATGGAGTGTGATTATTTTTTAAACTAAGAAGTGAAGAAGGAAAATTTGAATGACTTGATGGTGAGAAGAAGTGCGGGGAAGTAGATTCTTTTCTCTTTGTTCATCCGTTCATCGAAAAGTTGAAAGCAAAACAAGGGATCCTACATCTCTGTGGCATTGCTAAGCTTTACTGGAAGTCGTATATGACACATTCTTCTCTAATTATATCGAAAGAATTGATATGAAAAGTTGAAAGCAAAGCTAGGGATCCTATATCCCTGTGGCATTGCTAAGCTATAGTGGAAGTCGTATATGACACATTCTTCTCTAATTATATGGAAAGAACTTATGGAACAACTAAAAAAACATTATTTTTGCGACCGGCAACTTCACATGTATTAGCATCTCTGAGAGTTTTCGAGTTTCGGTAGTTGCCACCATTGAGCAGCGTCGGAAAGGCCCCTCGTATTGAAGGAAATGACCATTATTTTGGACATTTGAATGCCTTATTGTTATGGGACTTGTCCCTCTTTGTTTTTTTTTTATAAAAGAAAGTTCGGCCATGGCCTAATCTCCCGGACTTTAATTAAAATAAGGAAGAAAAGTTACAGGTGAATGGGACTAGTGCCCATGGGACCCCCCAAATCCCACAAAGCAGGGGACGAGTTCGGTAAGCTAGAGGGCGTTACAAATGAGGAGTACAAAACTATCATCTCCTTCATGGGGGACCCATTTGGGTTTCAGCTTGTTATCTATGAGGAGATAAATACAGTGGTGCCTAAACGGAGGAGATCTCTTGTCTCGGGAGATTCTTTTACCTAGAAGAAACAAGGATTTCTCAATCGACCATTCCTTTGGGGTTTGGCCAAAGTTGACAGCACATCACTCCCTCCAAATTTTCCAAAGGGTCTCGCCTTTGATGGCATTCCACAACCTAGAAGAGCAGCCAACCGCCTCACCCAACAGCGCTTGTTGCCAATTGATTTGGTTCGAGGGACGCAGAGTCCGTCTCACCTGATGCCAGATAACACGGGACTTGGGGCAATCGAAGAAGAGGTGCACAAGGTCTTCGATGCATCGATGGCACCACTTGCACCATGGAGGCACACCACAAATTTTGTTGGCCCTTGCATTGTACCAGATGCCTTTATGCAAGATTTGCCACATGAGAACGGATTTCTTGATCTCAATAAGGGGGTGCCAAATCTACATGAACTTAAGTTCCCATCGAAGTTTGGTCCAAGAAAGGCACCACACCTTGTTAAGATTGTGATGAACATCTAAGTTTTCTTTGAAGTTAAGAATTCTGGATAGTTTATTACCATTGCTCCATTTCAGGCCCTCTAGGCAAGGAAGATCTTGTCCGCAGAGAAGGTGGGTAGTTGAGTGGTCCCACGCTGAACACCTGTTTTGAAGAAGAGTCCATTCTTCAAGAGAAATTCTATGTCTTGGGTCTAAGCCTTCAAACCTAATCCACTGGCCAGTCTCTTGTTTCTAGAGCTGTTTCCACTGTTTGTACCCCTTGTTCCATAGTCGCTTAGCCGTTTGGAGGTTCCAAGACTCCACCTTCCTTAAGCCACTGATCGGGAACCAGATAGAGTCGTTTTGTCTTATCCCAGTAGCCCACTTTTACTCATCACTGACTCTAATGAATTGTTTGGCTTTATTCCAACTCTTCCATAAGGAACACACGAGGCTAGAGCCTTTAGGGGACACTGGGTGGGGGGAGAACAAAAGTGTGAGGATCCCAATGTCCTTCCAGTCGGGAAGACCAACTAAGGTAAGCTCTTTGGAATTTTTGAAGATCAATTTAGCCCAGGAGGACTCTCTATTGCACCAAGCCTTGATAACCCACTTTGCCGCCAGCTTGTCAGCTAACCTAGTGATATCCAAAATACCCAAGCCTCCCGAGTCTTTTGGGCTAATACAAGTTTCCCATTTGATTTTGGGAATCCCCCTCCTATTGGGGTCCCCAGTCCATAGGAAGTTTCTGTAGATCCTTTCGACTTTGGCCAATTCTTTCTCCTTAGGTCTCCAACACGAGATATAGTAAATAATCGTAGAAAGCATAAATGTGTTGACAACCATTGCACGCCCTGCCAAGTTGACTTGCATACCTTTCCAATGATTTAGTTTGCTATCCAACCTGGATAGCACCCAGATCCATCTTTGGCCCATTGAGATACCGAATCCCATCGGAATGCCAAGGAGACGGAAGACTTGACCTCTAGGGATAACTTGACACCCCTGATCTATCAACAATTGGGGTGTAGGTCCGCTGATTGCTCTAAAAGCAGTTTTAGCATGGTTGATTTTCGAACGTGATGCCACACAAAAGGTGTCAAGGCACCACCAAAACACCCCAATGCTGTTTATATCGTTATGCACAAAGGCATTCATGTCATCGGCAAAAAGTCTCGCAATCATTTGGTCGTGATTTAGAGGTAGGGAAAGACCTTTGAGATTCCCAGCATCCATGTGATGCTTTAATAGGCAACTGAGTCCATTCGAGGCGATAGCGAAAAGTAAAGGAGCCAGAGGGCAGCCTTGCCTAATTGATCTTTTTAAACGAGTGGGCTCAGAGAGCTTACCGTTGATATTTACTCTAGTTGAAGCATTTCCAAGAAGAGTGGACACCATCTTCGTGAACTTTGGGCTGCATCCAAGGTCTTTCAATGATTGAAGAATGAAGTCCCATTCCAATCTGTCACATGCTTTGTCGAAGTCGATCTTAATGAATACGAGATCTTGTGTAGTCTCCTCTGCAAACGCAAGGCCTTCCCAAATATCAACAATTGCTTCAAGTATAGATCTACCTTTGATAAAACCTTTCTGGTCCTCACAAAGCCATGACTTTAAATGACAAGAGATTCTGTTGGCGATAACTTTTGCAATTATCTTGTATCCTGTTTGGAGCATGGTAATCGGTCGCCAATTTTCAATTTTCTTCTTATCTCCCCTTTTGTGGATTAACTTGATGACTCCATTATTAAGACACTCAGGGAGGGCACCGAATGAGAAAGCCTCTTGCCACACCAGACGCAGTGGGGTGGCCACTGCATGTTTGAAGGACTTGAAAAACTCACTGGTGAGACCATAAAGACCCGGACTTTTCCCATTGGAAAGAGCATCAATAACCTCGATAATTTCATTATCAGAAATGTTAGCATCCAATAGAGAAATCATGTTGTGTGGGATTCTAGATTGAGAAACCCTTGAGATGGTTTCCATGGAGTCACGTCTATGTGGGGAAAGGGGAGCTGAGACTCCGAGAAGATGGGTAAAGTGCTCGACGATGATAGATCTATTCTCGACTTCCGTGCTACATTCGGTTCCATTGTTATCGACCAATAAGGGGATCGATTCCCTAGCTTGTTTCCTTTTGAGGATGTTACACATCTCTTTCGATGGTTTGTCGGCCTTCCCCGCGCACCAATCTTTGAAGAATATTTGAAGGTTTTTCCTTTGAACCTCTTCTTCTAATCTTAGTCTTCCCCTGATTTTCAAAAGACCTTGTTGGCATTGTAAGTTACCTTTATTCACCTCTTCTTCAAGCCGTGAGAGTCTCTGATACACCGTTTCTCTTCTTTTTTTCCTGATATCTCTTATAGTCTTTTGAGTCCTGATCAGAATTTTTCGAGTCCTTTCCATCGCGCTTCTCCAACACTTAACCGGTTCATTACAGTAGGCAAAGGCTTCCGCCCACACTCTAGAAATTTCTTAGTGGACAGAGGGGCGGGAAAACGATGTCTGACAAGCATGAAACCAAGGGGCTTTCTGGAGCATGAGAATGGGTTTGAAAGACAGAGTGATCGGGTAGTGGTCCGAGATAGTCAAGTCCATATGTTGAGAAATTGAAGTAATACCCCACTGGAGGATGGTGTTTTGATCGATGTAACAGCTCTTCCCAAGGGACCCAATTGGTCTTTCGCCCTTTTCTGAAACCACAGTCGCGTACGAGTCCACGACTTCAGCGCGAGCTGTCGAGCGAATGACAAGCACTTATGGCGGTCAAATAGTTGGGCGGAGTAAAGTTTCCCTGCACGCGATATTAGATGATCAGCAATCGACCATCAATCAATCAAGTTCGCAGACTTGGCTAAGTACCAGCTTTTATGGCTCTTTGAAGTCTTTCTTTATTGATCGTATACTATGGAAGCTCTGTCCTGTTTAAATCCTTAAAAGAGACATTGATATTTACAGTTCTTCCAATATAATTGTCACGATGATTAGATTCAATAAGAAACTCTTCTTGCAACGCGTACATGTATGTAAGCCGACATTCGACAAGTCCAGAAACAGACCTAAACGAATCTACTCATACTCAGCCTTTGAATTGAATGTACTTGTCTTTTATTCTTCTCTTCATGGGATTATTTCCCTATTTTCGTCAACATGTGTTTATCTGAATTGCTCTCTTAGATTAGATACATGCACTCTACTCCATTCTTTAGTCGATCCTCATGGATTGCCATATCCTCGAATACGTCACCTAGCTTGAAGGCCAAATCAGGATCTACACTCTTAATGACAAGCTCTACTTTTTCATGTTCCAAAGGCACCTAATCTCTATGGCTCAATTGTTCAAATCACTCTTCAAAGTTTGGAAGTAGATGAATCACCCCAAGGACTTTATTTCCGTTGGGGACTGAAGAGAATGATCTTGAAAGGACTTTTGCGCATAATGTTTGTTTCTCATTATTTCTGTTGCTTCTACTTGTGCCACTTTTTGTGCCACTCTTGCAAATGGTTTCCAATGCATGTATAGTTTGTGCCACTTTTTGTGCCACTCTTGCAAATGGTTTCCAATGCATGTATAGTTTAGGTATATTACACTCAACCTTGCACTACATGTGACCTCCATTTCTTGCTTCTCACGACCATCAGTATAACCGTATGCACTCTACTCCAATCCTCCTGGATCACCATATTCTTTAATACATCACCTAGCTTGAAGGTGAAATCAGGGTCCACACTCTTAACTAGAAGCTCTAGTTTTTCATGTTGGAAAGACATGTGATCTCGATGGCTCAATTGTTCAAATCACTCTTCAAAGTTTGGATGTAGATGAATTACCCCATGGACTTTATTTGAAGTAGCCATCCACTCTCTAAATGCATGTTCTGTGGGCACGGCTATGTCCTCTAGGTAATACTCTTCTGTAAGTAGATTCTTAAATTTACTCCATATTTGGGATCGCTCTTGAAAGATATGAATGCTAGGTTTGACACTAGGCCTTGCAATTCCTGCAACTTCTATGAATGTAATAGAACAAGACACACCATAGACGTCCAATTTAGTTTCATAGACTCGCATCACCTGAGCAGTATTTGCAACTAACCTCTAGGATTGAGCAAACACTTGGAGTAGGGTGCTCAAGCCTCTTAGATCTAACCTTAACGCCTCCACAATGGTCAATTCTTGGTCAGGATGAGACTCTGAATCAAAATTAACACTCAAGCTATCAACCTCTCATCCTCAAGTCTCCCACTTTGATGGTCAAGTCAAGCTCATCACAAGGTCAAATTTGAAGTTATCTCAATTTCAACTCAAATTGAAAGAAGAGGGATAAAATCCTCATAGGACAAACGTTTACACATGGGGAGCCAAAAGAGAAATGCAATGCAAAGGCATTGCTAATGGATTTTCCCAATATGCAGATGTAAATAAAGAGAGTAGAATTTCCATTTCTCCCTCTTTCTTTCTATACATGCACTTCCCTTGCAAGCTTCTAACGTGGAAACTTTTGACGATCGTGATTGCACTTCAGGTAAGGCGGACCCTTTACACAAGAATGTTCATATTCTTTAGAGAGCAGCATATAATTACCCTTGCAAATAAGTTAAGTCTTTTCGCTAAGCTTTAAGGAAACCTAAGAAGTGGCGTGGAATCATCATGAAGAGTGTTTCAAACTATGATGTGTCTCAGGAATCAACATGACTCATAGTGCGAAATTTATTCGCTAGTCTGTGGATGCGCTACCCACCAGTGATACCAAATTCTTCGTTAAGGCGAGTTACTATGTGAACAAATAGTCATCCATTAAATAGTAACTATTTCATGAGACCCTAATGTAAGGAGTAAATCTACCTTTCCCAAGCCTACTTCCTAGGCTCTGATACCAATGTAATGAATTGAACTCACAACCTCTTGGTTACGAATGTGATGGGCTAACCACTTACCCCAAAAGCCATGGTTGAAAAT
The DNA here is from genome assembly GCA_020310875.1 of Ceratopteris richardii. NCBI lineage: Eukaryota > Viridiplantae > Streptophyta > Polypodiopsida > Polypodiales > Pteridaceae > Ceratopteris > Ceratopteris richardii. The sequence goes on along the minus strand of CM035419.1, from coordinate 82,038,126 downwards.
TACTTGCTAATCCTCTCTCTTAGAGTGTAGTTCAACCATCTCCTACCTATCATTTTATTACACCTATACACCCCTGAACATGATGTTTGAGGTGCAAAAATCTTTTTAAGGAGTAAATCTTTTCGCTAAGAGATGTTCACATAAACAAGCACATCAAACAAAACTTGATTTTAGAGAAGTTGATCATAAAGACACTAGTTGATGCTTCAAACGAAGAGAAGAGTTATAATCATACTCTCAATCGAAGTTATCAATAGTTGATATCTTCTTGAAGCAGATAATTAATCTATATTAAATGACTCCGCACCTCATAGTTAACGCATAACATCCTTATAGATTTCCATATCCTCGAATACATCACCTAGCTTGAAGGCCAAATCAGGGTCTACACTCTTAATGAGAAGCTCTACTCTTTCATGTTCCAAAGGCACATAATCTCTATGGCTCAATTGTTCAAATCACTCTTCAAAGTTTGGAAGTAGATGAATCACCCCAAGGACTTTACTTCCGTTGGGGACTGAACAAATGATCTTGAAAGGACTTTTGTGCATAATGTTTGTTTCTCATTATTTCCGTTGGTTCTACTTGTGACACTTTTTGTGCCACTCTTGCAAATGGTTTCCAATGCATGTATAGTTTAGGTATAAAACACTCTATCTTGCACTACATGTGACCTCCATTTCTTGCTTCTCACAACCATTAGAATAACCTCATGCAGTCTACTCCAATCCTCATGGATCGCCATATCCTCTAATACATCACCTAGCTTGAAGGTCAAATCAGGGTCCACAGTCTTAATTAGAAGCTCTATTTTTTCATGTTCAAAAGACATCTGATCTCGATGGCTCAATTGTTCAAATCACTCTTCAAAGTTTGGAAGTAGATGAATCACCCCATGGACTTTATTTCAAGCAACCATCCACTCTTTAAATGCATGTTCTGTGGGCATGGCTATGCCCTCTAGGTAATACTCTTCTGTAAGTAGATTCTTACATTTACTCCATATTTGGGATCCCTGTTGAAAGCTATGAATGCTAGGTTTGACACGAGGCATTGCAATTCTTGCAACTTCTATGAACGTAACATACACACAAGACACACCATAGACGTCCAATTTAGTGTCATAGACTCACATCACACTCATCAGTATTTGCAATTGACCTCTAGGATTGAGCAAACATTTGAAGTAGGGTGCTCAAGGCTCTCAGATCTAACCTTAACGCCTCCACAATGGTCAACTCTTGGTCACGATGAGAGTCTGAATCAAAATTAACACAAGCTATCAACCTCTCATCCTTAAGTCTCCCACTTTGATGGTCAAGTCAAGGTCATGACAAGGTGAACTTTAAAGTTATCTCAAAATCAACTCAAATTGAATATCGATTCCCCTATGCATTTCATGTCGGGTGTAGTTCAACCATCTCCTACTTATCATTTTGTTTACACCTATACACCCCTGAACATGATGTTTGAGGTGCAAAAATCTTTTTAAGGAGTAAATCTTTTCGCTAAGAGATGTTCACATAAACAAGCACATCAAACAAAACTTGAAACACAGAAGTTGATCATAAAGACACCAGTTGACGATTCAAACGAAGAGAAGAGTTATAATCATGCTCTCAATCGAAGTTATCAATAGTTGATATCTACTTGAAGCAGATAATTAATCTATATTAAATCACTGCGCACCTCGTAGTTAACGCATAACATTCTTGCGTAGCCATTCCAATCTTAAAGATGGACATCCAATTTATAATCCATAGGCTTTTGTTCTAACTTCTCCTCTACACGGTGCACATATATCAATCCAAGTGGCCAACATTGTTTGACAACAATCTTCTTTTGTTTTAAATTTCTGTAAATGAACTTGCGGAATTGTTTGTAGAGGGATTTAGATCCCTTGAAGAATATAATCCGTAGATAAAATCTCATTAAATGCCCTCTTCTAGGCCGTGCAACTTTCCCCTTCGGACCCCCATTCGTGGCAGTTGAAATAGCAGTCTATGCAAATAAAACTAAAGCAAGAACTAACTTTTCAGAAGCAACTGAAAACCCATTTAGCAAAGAACATATTGATCAAAACAAGTAATTTTATGCATCTTATTATATATATTCTTTCAACACGTTTCCATGAACCATTATCTTCGTGGAGATCAGATCTTCATGACAACGCAGACTCAGATATTTGGTACACATAAACTAGAAGAGATATGGTGTCGTTCTAGTGTAAGCTCACTAAAAGAAAATGTATAAAGAGAAAGAAACACCTTTTATAAGTTGAACATGTCTAACATAATACACTAGAGAGAGAGGGGGTAGTCCAAGAAGCTTATGAATAAGGGAGTCAAATACAATCAACAAGAGGGAGCGATTCTACTCAGATTTTCAACAAAAGCTTGTTGGAGGTAGCTCACATCAAGGGGGGGCGATTTTTGTCAAATTTTCAAGAGTGCAAGGTGTTCATCTAAGGAAGGCTTTGGATTAAGGTAAGTTTAGAGCCTCATTTCCATTTCACACTCATTGGAGATTTAGCCAAGGGCTAGATCAAGTAGCAAACACCAAAGATGAGTGACTTCAACACTCCAATTGAGAAGCTAGATAAGGAGAACTTTCAACAATGGAGATTTAGGGTCTCCAACTACCTTATGGGCAAGGGCGTTTGGGGATTGATTAGTGGAAGTGAACCAAGAGCTAGGTTGGATGAAAATCCAACCAATGACCAGAGAAGGCCTTTAGGGAATGGAATAAAAGAGAAAAGAGGGTTATCTTTATCCTTACCCAAGACATTAGCAATAGCATGATCGGCCATATCCAAGACTTGGATTCAAGCATGAAGGTATAGGAGACACTTGAGAAGCTTTATTCAACAAGCACAAAAGAAAGGAAGATACAACTCAAGAATCAGCACAACAATATAAGGAAGAGCTCATGGATTAGCTTAAATGATTACATACTTAAGGTAAAGGAATCGTTAGATGCATTGGGATCCATTGGAAACCATGTAGATGATCACGATCTTGTGGCTTATACTCTCAATGGTTTGAGGGATGATGAGAAGTGGAAACCCTTTACCAGTTTACTATATGTAATGGATAATCTTCCCGATTTTGAGCAATTGGTTGCTCTCATGGTCACCAAAGAGATGAACATAGGTGGAAGTTCAACTAAAAGCAAGGATTCATAAGTGTTTTATGCAAGCAATCAAAGGGAAAAAGGAAGAAGAGGACAAGGCTCTGATACCAATGTAAGGAATTGATCTCACAACCTCTTGGTTAGGAATGTGATGGGCTAACCACTTGCTTCAAAAGCCATGGTTGAGGACTACTTCCTAATCCTCTCTCTTAGGGTGTAGTTCAACCATTTCCTATCTGTCAAGGGTGTGGTTCAACCATATCCTACCTATCACTTTATTACACCTATAAACCCCTGAACATGACGTTTGAGGTGCAAAACTACATTATAATTTTTTTTCGGACTATTTTCATGGTTGTTATTTCCACTAGCAATCAAGTGCTCAAAGCAAAAATTCAATTTGAAAAGCCTTGATGAATCAAAACAGATGAGCACATGACCTTTTCATAAAAGAGGAGAGCTACCCACCAGTGATACCAAATTCTTCGTTGAGGCGAGTTACTATGTGAACAAATAGTCATCCATTAACTAGAAATTATTTCATGAGACCGTAATTGAAGGAGTAAATCTTTATGCTAAGACATATTCACATAAATAAGCACATCAAACAAAACTTGATTCACAGAAGTTGACGATTGAAACGAAGAGAAGAGTTATAATCATACTCTCAATCGAAGTTATCAATAGTTGATATCTACTTGAAGCAGATAATTAATCTATATTAAATTACTGCGCACCTCATAGTTAACGAATAACATTTTTGCGTAGCCATTCCAGTCTTAAAGATGGACATCCAATTTATAATCCATAGGCTTTTCTTCTAACTTGTCTTCTACATTGTTTCGCAACAATCTTCTTTTGTTTTAAATTTCTGTAAATGAACTTGCGGAATTGTTTGTAGAGGCATTAAGATCCCTTGAAGAATATAATATGTGGATAAAATCTCTTTGCATGCCCTCTTGTAGGCCGTGCAACTTTCCCCTTCGGACCCCCATTCGTGGCCGCTCAAATAGAAGAATCTATGCAAATAAAATTAAAGCAAGAACTACCTTTTAAGAAGCCATTGAAAACCCATTTAGCAAAGAACATATTGACCAAAACAAGTAATTTTATGCATCTTATTATATATATTCTTTCAACACGTTCCCATGAACCATTATCTTCGTGGAGATCAAATCTTCATGACAACGCAGACTCAGATATTTGGTACACATGAACTAGAAGAAATATGGTTTCGTTCTAGTGTAAGCTCAGTAAAAGAGGATGTATAAAGAGAAAGAAACAACGTTTATAAGTTGAACTCTTCTAACATAATAAATCACTGCGCACCTCGTCGTCAACGCATAACATTTTGCGTAGCCATTCCAATCTTAACGATGGACATCCAATTCATAATCGCTAGGCTTATCTTCTAACTTCTCTTCTACACGGTGCACATATATCAATTCAAGTGGCCAACATTGTTTGGCAACAATCTTCTTTTGTTTTAAATTTCTGTAAATGAACTTGCGGAATTGTTTGTAGAGGGATTAAGATCCCTTGAAGAATATAATCCGTGGATAAAAATCTCTTTGCATGCAACTTTGAAGAATATAATCCGTGGATAAAATCTTCTAGGCCGTGCAACTTTCCGTTTCGGACCCCCATTCGTGGCTGTTCTGAGTAATGTATTTTTTCTCAGTAATGTATACCCCTGAATTAGTGTAGACTAACTCAAGCCCAAGAAAATACTTCAATAGACCAAGATCATTGATCTTGAACTCCTTCATCATCTAGCTCTTGATTTGTCTTATTCATTGAGACTTGGAAACTCCTCTTCCAAATCATAGGGTATTTTAACCTTCCTGCATTCATTCTCATACCAAGAATCATTTTCATCAAAAACAACATCTCTGCTTACCATGAATCCCTTATTGGAAGGGTTATAAAACCTGTAACCTTTTTTATTTAGATCATACCCAATAAAGATGCACTTTTCAACCTTTGGGTCTAGTTTACCTCTTATCTGAGAAGGAATGTGTACATATGCTACACATCCAAATATCCTGCAATGGTCTAGTGAGGGTCTCTTACCATGTCATGCTTCATAGGGTGTCATCCCATCAAGGGATTTAGATGGTAACCTATTTATGAGATAAGTGGCAGTAGAAACACTCTCTGCCCATAGATAATTAGGTAACCTTTTCTCATTCAACATAGACCTAGCTATCTCAACAATCAACCTATTTCTTCTCTCAGCTACCCCATTCTGTTCAGGAGAATACCTTGTGGTTATTTCTCTTTTGATGCCTCTCTCCTACAAGAAGTTTTCAAATTCATTGGAGAAGTACTCACCTCCTCCATCTGATCTTAGTCTCTTCAAATTCTTTCCTGTCTGATTCTCAACAAGTGCAAGGTATTTCTTAAAGCAATTAAACACCTCATCTTTGTGCTTCATGAAGTACAATACAGTCCATCTGCTATAATCATCAATGAAAGACACATAGTACCTTGATCCTGAGATTGAGGGGTCTTTGCTTGGTCCCCATACATCTGTATGGACAAGCTCTAGGTAATCTTCATGCATGTAACCTTTCCTTGAGAAGGGTAACCTGTGATACTTACCAAATTGACAAGCACCACACTTATACATCATATAATACTTGGATATATTAGGTATTCCAAGCACACATTGGTCCTTGCATATTTGCTTCAAGTTTCTTTCTGCTATATGCCCTAATCTTTTGTGCCAAATCTCAAGTTCTGAAAGTGTTTGATCTTTATAACTCTATAGTGCAATATTCTTTGTGTCTTCCAACTCAAAAGTGAAAAGTCTACTTGATTTTTCTCCTTTAGCAATCCTCTTGAACCCATGTCTTGGATCCTCCAAAAATGCTCCATATTGGTTGAATCTAACCTGCAAACCTTTCTCCACAATCTGTCCAACACTCATCAAATTTATGGAAATGGTTGGTACATAGAGTACCCTGCTCAACAAATTCTGATTTCCATCACAAGTCTTAACATTTCCAACTTTAACTATTGAGTGCTTAGTGTCATCACCTGTTTGGACTTGATGCTTACCTTTTGGTTCCTCAAGATCAGAGAGTAGTGCTACATTGCCAGCCACATGATTTGAGCATCCTGAGTCAATGTAGAATAGGTGGTCATCATTTGTACCTGACTTTGAAGTCATGTTCATGATCAGAAGAGAGTCATCCTGCTCCTCTGTGTAGTTGTTGTAGTCCTTCCTGGATTTGAATCCTCCTTGGTAGTTTCCATTGTAATTATTGTTGTAATTGTTGTTGTAGTTGTTGTTGTAGCCTTGGTGATGATTAAATCTACCTCTTGACTGTGAGTATCCACCTCTTTGGCATCCTCTTCCTCCCTGATTCTTGTAATTCCTGAAACACTCATCTATAGTATGATTTGATAAACCACAAATGTTGCACGGTGAGGAGTTACAGGATCTCCCCCTACCTTGCTTACCTCCTCTGCCCCTTCCTCTTGATGATTTCCCTCTCCCTGCATAGTTGGCTTGGGAGGTAGAGCCTTCATTTTCCACCTTCTTGTTCTTGCCTTTATCTTTAGACTTCTTATCAGTGTATAGGGTAGAAGAGTTATTACCTTTGGACGTATCTCCATTCTTGTTGAGCTTTGCTTCATGAGTAAACAATTGTCCCATGCGAGTTGTAAGATCTGGAATTTGCATGTCCATGTAGAGATCCATGGCAGTGGTGAAGCTTTCCCACTTGTCATCAGCCTTGATCCCATTGATTACTTGCCTTACAATCTGCTCTTCTTTAATCTCTTCTCCTATGCTTGCTAACTGATCTGCCACATCTTTAATCTTGGTCACAAATTCTGAAACAACTTGCTTAGGTTGCTTCCTTAATGTTGTGAATTCAATCCAGAACTGATTTTTCCTAGCCCTTTTGTTGGAGGAAAAATATGATGACAAGGTTTCCGAAGTCTCTTGGGATGTCTTACAATTTCTAATATGTGGCAAAAGAAAATCAGAGACGCAGTTGAGTAAACAAGACCTTGCCAATGCATCCTTAGCACACCATGTGTTGAGCTTTTCATGTTCTTCCTTGGTTGGTAATCCTCTTGTTTTGAATGAGGGCGATTCCTCATCTTGTGAGATGTATCCATAGAGACTCCTTCCTTGTAAGTAGATCTTCATCCTTAGAGACCATGCTTGATAGTTCTTCCTATCCAATTTATCAATAAGTGAAGGAAAACCATCTCCCATTTTACCTTAATTTTCTCTGATACCACTGTTGCAAAGATGGATGGATGCTCCAAGAGACTGAGTAGGTACTACTAAAACCTACTTTGTACCAGCCCTCTTTTGCTTCGGGCTTGATAAGTAGACCTCCTTAGCTTTCCAATGACACCATAAAATGGCCTATGTACTTTCGAAATGATGTGTGCAATGATTGAACCAAAACAGATAACTTGAAACTCACAAACTCAAGAAAACCTTCTATTTATGTCTTGACACCTACTGGGTATTTTGCTCAGTATGACCAGCACAGTAGGAACTGGAAAAATTCCTTTTAGAGGTATCTAATTATCTTAGTAAGCTAACTATTCCAAGTGGAATGATGTAAAAAGATAAACTATGCTAAGAGAAATCAATTTAGCAAGTTAAGCTATACCCCCGATTTTTTAGGACTGTAGCAGATATTGTCCACTGATCACCTCAATGCGTATTTCTCTGAAATGGCTGAATAGAATCTCTTCAAAATTTGACAGTATGTAGAAACCTTTGATCTGAATCCAACAAGCTTTGAATCACTGAATGTGATGGCAAAATGATTGAGATATGCACTTCACAAGTTGACACACGTTTGAGTAGTATGACAGAGAACTCAGAGATGAACAATGTGAATGTATGTATTAATGAACACTTGTATACAAATCCATTGGCATGAAAATCATTGCCTAATGGTGTAGATAGGTGTGGGCTATAGTGTAGGCCTCACACACACTCAAAATGAGTAATGCGAAGCTCGGGAGTGATGAGTTCTACCCGCGACTTTTCCATGTCCATTTTTATAGAGAATGAGTAAAAATTTGAATTCAAATTCAAACTTTTGGCTCCCTATGATCAAGCTCCTATATCCTAGGAGAGATTCCTTTAATCAAAGAGCTACCTTTTTCCACGAATTCTTTTGGTAGGTGATTACAAAAGATTCCAACTCAATTTGACTTTTACAATGAGATAAAGTGGTAATTAACCACTAGCACTAGTTCCTATGCTTCTTCACATATGTATGGTCTTCAAGATGTCTTTCAAGCCAAGTGTTTAGGCTTGTGATTTACACCAATAACAGGACGTCTTTCAACACCCTGCACAATGTTCCACAATCCTTTTGCAACCAATACATGTCGCATCATATACGCCCATAATGGGTAATTGGTACCATCCAACTTATCCTCAACAGCCAACATACGAAATACATCACTGCTTTTAGGCATGGCTGGTGACTAAAATACCTTGATGCAGAAAATTGACTATATCTCAAAAAGTTGAACGGAACTACCTAGATGAATTCTGTTAGACCTTTAGCAGAATTCGAGACGCTTAAACTGGCGAATAGAAACTGGTATATATCATTGGCACAAAAAGATGAAATAACCTGCATAAGCGTTATGATAGTGCGTTCGGAGGCCAAAACGAGCTCAAATCGCGATTTTGGCACCATAGAGCGAAGATGTTTTGATCTCTAAAACACCTTGAGTATGCTCACCAAATTTCGGGCAAATCTAAGACTGCAAACGGAGGAGTGTCGATGGCACCCTAGATGAACGAGGACCTGCTCTGATACCAATTGTTTGAGTTAGACGTTTGCGGAAGCACGCAAACAACACAAGGAAGAAGAAGAAGCTTGGAGCACAACACACAATACTGAATGTATTACTAGAGAATGTACAAAGATAAGTAGCCCATTAGGGGAATAGGCGTATATACAAGCCGGGGGAAAAAACCTCCTAAAGAGGGAAAAAAGTGCCCCGACGGTCCTAGTGTGTTCACACACATCACTACCTAAATATATCAACGGTTGCTCCTACGTTTCAAGGTCACAACTTAGATGATGAGATGATTAAAGTGTTTCTCATTTTATAGGAAAACGTTCCCTTTGATCGATGCTTAAGTTAAATGGATGAATGAATGTTTTTATTTTTTACTTTATAAACAGACACAAATGTCTTTCCTATTTGATCTTTTACATAGGAGTAATAGGATCTGTAAGTACTCAAATTCGAATCTCTTTGTTTCTATTTCTTATTTGAGTACATTTGCCCATTGCGACTTATCTTTATGATCCTTCCTTTGATAGTCCTTTTCTTTGAGATCTTCTTCTCTTTCCATCATATTAACTTTACGTCACTTGATGTAGACCATCATTTAAGCATCTTTGAGGTACATAATAGAACAAAAAAATTTAGATACTCCATCTGCATAAATTGAGTTCAGCTGGAAATCACTACCACATCGTTCCCCCCTCCAAACTTGCACTCCCTCTTGAAGTGCCAACAACATCAAATTCTTCAATCATGAAATATAAGTGTGACTATATTTTTAAATCAACATCAATTAGTGCATGTGTAAAACATTATTTCTGCCTCATCCATGACCACGTAAGGAGACCCTATCAATTCATTACTCTTAAATGCGTGAAATGCAATTATGGTGCATCACGATGTACTTGAGTAGCTCCCAAGTGGTTTTTCGATGAAAAGGATTATCACTCATATTATGGGTGGTTGGAGCAAGCTCAGATTATGGGTGGTTGGAGCAAGCTCAGGTGCAATGGAGACACAATAGAGTGATTAGCTAAAAATATTAAAAAGCTTATCATATCCAATCTATTTTCTTCAGTAACCAAATTGGGTTGCATTTAATTTCGACATATGATTTCTTATGTTTTTCCCTTCTTTTCAATTCTTGAATTATTGAAAATAAATAAATTCAACTTCAAGCACTAAGAAAATTTCTCTTGACACATCCATATTCCTAGTTGAAAGAAATAAAAACTGACAAATACAAGCCAAGAAATATTTCCTATATGCGTTAACTTAAAATAAATTCGTAAGATGTATAAATTTTCGTAGAAATTCTCATTTATAATTTAGACTCAATGATACTCAATTGAGGCAAGTTCGTCGATGTAACATTGATATGGAAACATGCTAAATCAACAAAGTACTGTTGAATTAAAAATCTGAAACTGTCAAATTTCGGACTTGACTTACATCAGAAATAACAGATCTTAATATCTTCTTCCTCCATTTATGCTATCTGCACGCGAATTTTTAAATGAATGTCTACACTCTATTAAATTAACCAGTCAAGTGTTCCGGATGAGTGGTGGGACACGTATAAGAAATCTTTGTACATTCTCATACAAACATTAAAATAATCTCAAGAATTTTGATGCAACGTCTTTGATCACGTACACAGATCGTAATACCTTAATCACAAAACAATTTATTTACTAAGTGCACAATTCAAACTCTTTTCTTCGTGTGCAATATAGGAAACTTAATTATTGTTACCGCAAAGCATAGTAGGATGATGCAAAGAAATCTTCATCATTTCTGAGATGACTGAACTGAAGACATTGGAGGTGTTCAAACCTCATATTATAAAGATATATCAGAAGTTGTCTGACGTTAGCGGAGCAACATGAACTGGAGGAAAAATCTGAATATTTTCATCGATGGTATGACAGGAATAGATGTCAAAAAACAGCATCACATGTCGGAGAAATCGCCTAAGCATCGTTGTGGTTTAAAAGTGCAGCAATCATCAGAAATTTCTCAGCGTTAATGGCGTAGCTCATCAATAGTTGAATACATGTCAGATGAGAGAGATGGTGGCAAAAGCTACACTAGAACGGAACTAGAAAGCGTAAGTCCCTCTTGACCATGATCATCTCTGATGATATGCGTGAGTTTAACCAGATTGCAGGATTAGAATTGGTTCAGTAAATCGGATGTAGCAAACATGACAACTTTTGATTGCTTGATGGAGAATCTTCTGGAGCACTCCAATCTCCTTTCATGAGTGGTGTTATGTTCCCCTTCTCAGCACGGCAGCTTCAATAGTTTTCGGATGATTAATCATTCTTTATAATGTAAATGTTGGAGATGAAATTCATAATTTTACTTTTTTATTAAGGAAGAAAGTAAAAAGATATCCCATATAAATACCTTTTTGATGAGGAAGTAGGTTATAACTCCCATATAAATATTGGTCATGGATGGAAAACATTCATAAATATTCATAACTTCTATGCATCATAGATTGAAAATATTCATAAACATTCATAACTTCTATGCATCATGGATTGAAAACATTCATGAACATTCATAAACTTGATCATAACATACTATCTTATCAATTTGGCTCCTTGTACCTATTCAGTTAAAACAACTATTCAAAACACATTAGTACGTATTTATAATTTTAATTCAAGGCATTAAAAATTTCTTGCATAGATAACTCATTTTTGTTTTTAAAGATTCTTGATGATTTCTTCATATTTTTTGTAATTTGATTGATAATGTTTTCGAAAATGTCTTGTTCTTTTTTCATTAAGACTTTTCTCATTATTTGCATCCTCATTTGCATTAGTTACTTGTTTACTTTTCTCAATTCCACCTTGATTATTAGTTTCATTGCTAGTTTCAAGGTTCACTTGTTCTTTTACCTTTTTAATTTTCTCATCCAGATTGATTGAAATAATATGAAAATTTTCATATTTTTTTTTTCTCATAAGTTGTTCCTTCATACTCTAATTGCTTACTATCATACTGATCATTTGGCTGACTATCTTGCACCATCTCTTCATCTTGTGGATTATTCATTTCTGTTTGGATATATCTCATATCTTTAACCGATTGATGCCTAAAGTCTTGATTAATAGATTTTGTGTTATTATCACGTTTTACTCTCCAGTGTTTCTTAACTCGTTTGTTTGATCTTGACGAAACTTGTTTTTGATCAAAATATTTTACCATTCCACCTCTACTTAGGTTCAAGTGTAAAGGGTTTTTATTATGATAATAAAATATTTTCTTTCCTATTTGACATATTTTTGGATGTTTGCATGCACGTTCAAATGCCTTGTAATCATCATAGGTATGACCGATATCGTCACACCAAAAACATCGAATATTGTGTTTTTTATACCTAGGTTTTTTTAGTATGGATCGGGAAGGGCTTTGCCTATGATCAATTGAAGGGGCTTCTAGTGAATCTATAGACATGCAATGAACTTCGTTCTCATATCCATTTCTATGTTTGCTTGATATCTTCTCGTTCATGTGATTCTCAAAAGTATCTAATCTTTCATGTACTCGTGCCAATTTAGATCGCATTGTATCTCCTACTGATGCTAGCTCTTTAACAACACCCATATGCAAAGCTGTAATCAGATCAGTAAATTTCATCATTATTTGAGTTATTTTTGACGTCAAGGATTCAAATTTGGAAGCATACTGTTCATTAATTGATGCAACATGGCATGATTCAATATCATAAAGAACTTCCGCAAGAAAATCCATCTTCATATGTATGAAACCAAAGAATATGTATTGATAAAAAAATCACTTGAGTTGCTCCAGGCCGTAGATTTCATGTCGGGTTCACCAATGTCGGCGTGAAAGTGATGGTTGGTGGATCAAGTTAACCACTGAAATTACGGCGCACACTGGGTGCTTGGAGCAAGCTCAGGTGCAATGGAGACACAATAGAGTGATTAGCTCACAATATTAAAAAGCTTATCATATCCGATCTATTTTCTTCAGTAACCAGATTGGGCTGCATTTAATTTCGACATATGATTTCTTATGTTTCTCCCTTCTTTTCAATTCTTCAATTATTGAAAATAAATAAATTCAACTTCAAGCACTAAGAAAATTTTTTTTGACACATCCATATTCCTAGTTAAAAGAAATGAAAAGTGACAAATACAAGCCAAGGATTATTTCCTATATGCGTTAAGTTAAAATAAATTCGTAACATGTATAAATTTTCGTAGAAATTCTCATTTATAATCTATACTCAATGATACTCAATTGAGGCAAGTTCGTCGATGTAACATTGATATGCAAACATGGTAAATCAACGAAGTACTTTTGAATCAAAAATCTGAAACTGTCAAATTTCTAACTTGATTTACATCAGAAATTATAGATCTTAATATCTTCTTCCTCCATTTATGCTATCTGCACGCGAATTTTTAAATGAATGTCTACACTCTATTAAATTAACTAGTCAAGTGTTCCGGATGAGTGGTGAGGAACGTATAGTAAATCTTTGTACATTCTCATACATACATTAAAAGAAACTCAAGAATTTCGATGTAACTTCTTTGATCACGTACACAGATCGTAATACCTTAATCACAAAACAATTTATTTACAAAGTGCACAATCGAAACTCTTTTCTTCGTGTGCAATACAGGAAACATAATTATTGTTACCGCAAGGCATAGCAGGATGATGCGAAGAAATCTTCATTATTTCTGAGATGACTGAACTGAAGACATTGGAGGTGTTCAAATTTCATATTATAAAGATATATCAGAAGCTGTGAGAAAACAGCATCACATGTCGGAGAAATCGCTTAAGCATCGTTGTGGTTTAAAAGTGCAGCAATCATCAGAAATTTCTCAGCGTTAATGGCGTAGCTCATCAATAGTTGAATACATGTAAGATGAGAGAGATGGTAGCAAAAGCTACACCAGAACGGAACTAGAAAGCGTCGGTCCCTCTTGACCATGATCATCTCTTATGATATGCGTGAGTTTAACCAGATTGCAGGATTAGAATTGGTTCAGTAAATCTGATGCAGCAGATATGACAACGCTTGATTCCTTGATGGAGAATCTTCCGCAGCACTCCAATCTCCTTTCATGAGTGTTCTTATGTTCCCCTTCTCAGCGCGGCAGCTTCAATAGTTTTCGGTTGGTCTCAAGCAGCGGCGATGACATGGATGATCAACTGTCCTTGTTTGTAGAGTTTCGATCATCAAAGATGTCGTTTTTCCCCCCCCTATCTTGATGCGCGCTTCCCCTTTATTTTAGAGTAGATGCGCTGCCCGTGTGCCTGACCAGAGTACTTCTCCGCCTATCCTCTATTAGTTGAGTTTCCAAAAAATAAGGTGATCGGACGCTGAGGGAGAAGCTTCTAGCCACCTTTCCTCCCTTTTTTTTAGCTTTTTCTTTCCCTTCGTTAATATCTGCCAGTGCGTTCCCTTTAGTCCTCTTTTTTTGGCAATCCACACCCTCTTCTATGGTTATTGAGAGTTCTCCTGTATTCTTCTGATCTGCGAGCAATAAAGCTACCAACGCCATGCATATGATGCGGACCTTAGTCAAAGTTTGCTCTTTGTGAGTTGAGAGCCAGTGACACATCGTCACCAGGTTGGCTCATTATTGCTTCATAATTTTTTCATGGTTTGCTTTAGTACAAATCAATTGTATCATTTCCATCAAGATCTTCTTCATCAAATGTTTTGGAAGAGAGAAAACTCTCCGACAACGCATCGTGCAAAAAGTAAAAGATACATGGAAATCCCAAGTCACACTTTGATGTAGAGGCATAAATTTCATCTCATCACATTACCTAAACTTATGAAAATCATTCAAATGTTCTCACATTCGCTAAAGTGAAAATGAAGTTGTATGCATAGGTGAAAGATGAGTGTTTATACTCTAGCCATTGATAGTTTGTCTCTAGTTAATGATATTTTAGATGCACATAAGAAATTTCTCCATGGTGCATAGTCAAGCGTTTTGGTATAAACAAGAAGGATGTTGATAAAGAAGAGTTTCATTCTTGGGGAAGTATGTTTCATCTACATATGCCAAAAACTTGTTTCCTATCAATTGGACACAAAAATACATATAATCAAGCTTGATAATACATAATGATAATAGGGAATGGTTTCGAAAATTAGAAAAAATTTTGGTTATAATTATAAATAAAAGAAATTTGAAACAGTAGTTTGTTGGAGATACCTTTCTTTTTATGACTTTCTTGAAATCAAAACACAGCCCGTCCTTTGAGTTTCTTAAAAATCAATGATGAATAGAACACATTTGTTTCCATTTTTAATGTTTTTGAAAATATAAATGAATTAAATGAACTCAAAACAAAACCAATAAGTTCACATTTGAGATGTATCAAGATCAACTTCATTTTCATCAATTTCATAATTTTCGACATTACTTTCATTTTCCCTAATGTCACCGTGCACATGTCA
The DNA here is from genome assembly GCA_020310875.1 of Ceratopteris richardii. Lineage (NCBI taxonomy): Eukaryota > Viridiplantae > Streptophyta > Polypodiopsida > Polypodiales > Pteridaceae > Ceratopteris > Ceratopteris richardii. The sequence continues at coordinate 82,022,729 of CM035419.1, read as the reverse complement.
ATTCCTCACATTCATGCTTCTTAAAAACGTTTCTCTCCTTCTTGTCATATGATACTTCCCCATGAAAGTTCGATCAAGTTCTTTTAGCGAATAAGTTCCATTGTTAGGGAGATGATTAACTACATAAGGACCAAACAATGTTTGGACAAAATTTTCAGGTGGATACAAATGATAAATCTTCCCGAAAAGTATCTTATTTTTAAAATGTAATTCCTTTAATCTACCTATACTTTATCTACACTCATCTTGTCCTTTGTAAAAGCGGGAAATTCTTTATCTGATACATATTTTTTCCAATTCAAAGAGGTGCTTGCAACAATTCGTCACTCAGTGGAAAAAAGAGGCTTTTGACACTATATCAACTCAAGTGGCATGAAACCAGTGGCTCTGATGCATGTCATTGTGTTGGCTAATACTTCATAACCATTTTAAAAATCATTTCTTGTTCTCCTAAATTCATTAGTTATCTACATGTCGACTGATTTTCAATGCCTATGATGGATAAATAAAAAAAACTTCATCAGACAAGTTATTAATAGGAATGGTTAGTAACTAATGAAGTATCACAATTAAGAACTCCATCTCCCTTGTTAGATACCTACTTATGTCATCCTCCATAGTAGCTTTTGTCAGGAAATCCTCCCATGTCACTAGACATGTGCAAAGCCTTGTCTCCACCACCAACATTTCTTGAGTATCAGCAATGCCCAATGGCTCATACATTTGTATATATATGTACATGTTCTGCAATGAAATCCAATGGCCCTTTCATGTGAATATCATTAATGGCTCTTTCTAAAGCACATTATTTGACATAATAGTGCGCTATAGTCTAGAGATTTCGAAGGGACGATAGAAATGATGTGAGCCAATAGGAACCAAAGCCTAAACTTGATGGGCAAAATGCCTGTGAAATGCCATTTTGCCTTTGAAAAATAGGTGATTGTAGATAATATTTGTCATAACTATGTAGAATTTTGCTTTCATGTGAAAAGGAACAGGTAATTTTACATGTTGTTTGACAAGTTATGCTTTACAAAATGTCTATCACGAGAACCTCGCCACACATGGATTAAACACACATATTGGGTGAGTATTTGCATGCGATAATTATCACAAATTCTTTTTCTAGTTTTGTCGGTTGCATGTCAATTCTTCTTTCATGTTTCACATTTCAGTTCTGATTTCTTCGCGATGCTTTGCCTCTGGAGGTCTTGCAGTTTTTCTCCTCCTAGGTAATCATTAATTTCATAGGCATGAGAATTTATAAATTTTCATAGATATGTTTTAGGAAGCATCGAATCTTTGCTTTCTTTGGTGGTCTGTGCATTTTCAATTTGCATTTCATATTTTCCCAGTTGTGATCAAATTACTCTAACTGCACAAATTAGATATCATTGCAAAACTGCTCTACTATTGGACCTCAGTCTTCTGTGCAAATTCTTCAATGCACTAATGGATTTTTAAAATTACTTAAAAGTGCATTGATTAGACATTGTCACAAAGTTGTACTAGTAATGGGTTCTAGTCCTCTATGCAGATTCTTTAGTGCAGTACAAGATTGATTATTAAGAAAGAAAGTTGTGATGATCTCTATTTGAACTCGAACGTATGTTTTAGTCAAATCTATTGTACTAATGGAGTTCAGTCCTCTATGCAAATTCCTCAATGCACTACAAGAAAAGTTTCTGTACTAATGGGCTTTAGTGCTCTATGGATTCTTCATTGCAGTACAAGATTGATTATTATGATGGAGAAAGAAAGTTCTAATGATCTGTATTAGAACTTGAACGTATGTTTTAGTCATATGTTTTAGTCAAATCTGTTGTATTAATGGAGTGTATTAATGTTCTACTCAAATCTGTTCTTCAATGCACTACAAGATTGTTCATTAAAATTACTAAAATTACATTACTTTGACATTATCGCAAAGTTATTGTTCTAATATAGTTTATTCCTCTACGCATATTCTTCAATGCACTAGAAGTCTGAACTTGAACATATGTTTTAGTACAATTAGCTCATCTCCAAGTGTCGAACTTGTCGTGCTCTGTGAGAATGTGACATGCTTGTACGGTGACCTCCACATCGGTCCATACGTGGATTATTTTTTAATGCAAATATGGACAATTTGTGTGTACTTCATATCCATGTAGGATATTTCAGATATGTTCTTTTATGAATTTGTTCTTATGATAAATATATTTGAATCATTTTTGTTAAGTTTTTAATATGACAGAGTTGATATCGCTGAATTCACTTCAAAGAAAAAAGGCTTTTATATATTGCACTTGCAATTAGAATGCATCATTCTTTTCGTTTTCACTCTTTTCCCAATGTCATTCGTTTGTTAAAATTGTTTTCTTCAAGTTGTGGGAATTAGCATGACATTTGGAGAATAACAAACGTCTGAGAGAGAGAGAGAACATTCGATCACGAAATAGATATAAAGCACAAAATCAAAGTATTTTTCATTGGGGGCATCATATATTGGGGCAAGGTTTAGAATTTTTAGATGAAGGGGAATGGTATACGAATGTCCGAGGAAAGTTCAAGATGGTCTATCAGGTCAAGAATTTATAAATTTGATGCAATGATGTAGAGGAAATGGAATGTTTATCTCTATGAGAAGTCCAAAATGACCTATCCTATTGAGAAGCTACAGATTGGTGAATTTGACACAACGTGATGCAGTCTTGCATGTCTTTATCAACTAGAAGATACTTGATTGTGGAACTTTATAGTGCATAGTTCTTTGAACCTCCAACCGATTGACTTGAGATAAGATTTCATTTTATAGTGCACTACAATCTAGATATCTGTAAGGGATGATAGAAATCATGTGAGCCGATAGGAATGAGAGCCTAAAATTGACAGGAAAAATGCTTGTCACATGCCATTTTTCCTGTGAAAAATAGGTGACTCTATATATTATTTATCATAACCATGTAGAATTTCACTTTCATGTGACAAGGAACAGGTAATTTTACATGTCCCTTGAAAAGTTATGCTTTAAAAAATGCCTTTCATAAGGATCTTTAGAACCTCGCCACACACAGATTAAACACAAATATTAAGTGAGTGTTTGCATGCGATAATTAATACAAATGCTTTTTCTAGTTTCGTCGATTGCATGTCAAATCTTCTTTCATGTTTCACGTTTCAGTTCTGATTTCTTCACGATTCTTTGCCTCTGAAGGTCTTGCAGTTTTTCCCTCCCTAGTGCTTGACCCGTTTCCTATGTGGTAAGTGTTAATCATTAATTTCCATTCTTGTTGATCTTGGCTTAATGGGTAAATAGTTGCCTCATGAGTGTGGTAAGGTCTGAAATCTGCATGTCCATATACAAGTCCATGGCAGTTGTGAAGATCTCCCATTTTTCATCAGCTTTAATACCATTGATTACTTATCTTACAATGTGCTCTTCTTCAATTTCTTCTCCTATGCTGGCCAATGGATCTATTACATCTCTGACTTTGGTCACATACTTTGAGATACCTTGTTTAGGTTGCTTCATTTGAGTGGTGAACTCAATCCACAATTTGCTCTTTCTAGCCCTTGTGTTGGAAGAGAAATAAGAAGACAATGTTTCCCAAGTCTCTTGGGATGTCTTACAGTTCCTAATATGTGGAAGAAGAAAATCATAGATTGAGTTAAGTAAGTATTTGACAGATGGAAGAATAATTTCAAAGGATGGTTGGACATAAAGCATCCATTCAGTGCAAGTTTTTGTTTTTATCTTAGCTACAGTAAGAACAAGAACGTGCACTGAATGAACACTTCATGTCTGCCCATACTTTAGAATCATTCATCCATTTTCCAAAATCATCAAGAGAAATTTTCTTATCTTATTTTCAAACAACCTAATACCTGCATAGTTAGCTGAAACTTCATCCTTATAAACAAATATGTAAGTCTTAGTTAGCAAGGCAGGTAATAGATTGACTATGAAATGAGAGACAACCAAACGATTCAATGGTCTAGATATGAAAGTGTGCAAACCACAATATACAAAGAAAAAAATAGAAACGAAATCAAATATGCATAGCTACACATGCATACATACATATACATACATACATACACATTCATACATACAAAGACATACATACATGTATATACACACATGCACATCCATATATGCATACACATATGCATACATATATATACATACATATACACCTATAAAACACATATACACATATACATACATATACACATATGCATACGTATATGCTTGCACATGCATATACACATCCACAAACACATACACATAAGCATACACATATATACAATTATATGCATATATATATATATATATATATATATATATATATATTTATATATATATATGTATATATATATATATATATATATATATATATATATATATATATATATATATATATATATATTTGTATTTTTTTTATGAACTTACAAGTTATTAAGTGAAAAGTTTTTACCAAGTCAGAATATTCTCCCTACCTCACATGATGAAATAAAGAAGATAATCAACAATCTTGGTATAGATTATCAATGTATACATGCATGTCCTAATGATTCTATTTTATATAGAGATGAATATGCACACTCTTTGAAATGTCCCAAATGTCAATGTCCTCGATGTAAGGACGAAGAAGGTAAAATCCCTAAAAAGGTATTGAGAAATTTTCCATTGGCTCCATGGATTAGAGATATGTTTCAAAGCCCCGAATTATCAAAGCTTTTGACATGGGTACATGATCATAAACGTAGTGATGGAATAATAAGAATTCCTCATGATAGTATTGCTTTTCAACATATTGATTCCACCTGGCCTAAATTTGCACAAAATCCACAGAATCTAAAGTTAGGAGTTGCATTAGATGGCGTTAATCCATTCTCCATGAAATCCAGTAAATGGTCAACATGGCCAGCGGTAATCATAAACTACAATCTTCCGCCATATCTTAGCATTAAAAAGGAACATTTAATGCTTTCACTTTCAATCCTAGGAAAAGGAGAAGTTAAAGATATGAATATATAGCTTGCTCCTCTCATTGACAATCTCCAAGAATTAAGGAGAGTTATTAATGGCATTGATGTATCAAAAAGCATCAATGAAAAACATATTATGGTTCGTGGTATTGTGGCTTGGACTATCCACGACTTTCCAAAATATGGTGGTTGTTCAGGTATTGGTCTAATTTTTTCATTCAATATGCATACAAATAAATATGAGTTAATCTAATTATATTTTTATCATTTTCATGATGCAAGAATATCTTCTAAGGGTTATAAGGCTTCTCCATATTATGGCGATTGGTTGAGATCAATCTATAGTAAGAATCTCAACAAAAAATATTTATCTTCAACATCGACGATTCTTGCCTGATCATCAACCATTAAGATCTAAAAGAGAAGCGATACATTTTAATGGAAAGCTTGAAACAAGTTCGTTTCAAAGCCTATGACGCCTATGGATTGGTATAAAAAAAGGATCGATGGACCTCTGATAGATCCAGAATAAGAAATCTTCAATGATGATGGAGATAATGAGTATGTGAAGAGAGGTAAAAGAAAATTGGCACTCATAGAGACAATATAAATATGGTATTCTTTAGTGTAATGGAAAGTGCTCAAACTATCTCATCTTCTTGATCCTATGCATATATTCAAGAATATTGGTTATTCACTATGGCAGCATCTTCTTAGACTAAAAGATACCATAGCATCAAGGAATGATTTGAAAGATCAAAACTCAAAACCAAAGATATGACCAATTTTTTATAGACATCAATAGGAAAGGACTTATGCACCTGCTCCTTGGGTACTTACAACAAAATAGATACACACTATCAACAATAGGATTCAATTGATTCGGACTCCTACAAGATATGGAGCATCTTTCCGAAACATGTTTATGATGGATGATAAGAGCTTATCGAAGTTAAAGAGCCATGACTGGCATAACGTTCTGAAACATATTTTATCTTTGGTTATCGATGGATGTACAACAAAAAGAGTAGGAGATGTGATCTATAATCTTAGATCACTTATAAGCTAGTTATGATACTTTTATATTTAATATATATGAATATTTGATATCTTTTATTTTTTAATTAACTATTTCTAGTTTTTATTTATAATATGTATATGTGGATTACATCAAAAGAGATTGACAAAAACTCAATCCCACAAAAAAATATGAATGCAAAGCGCTACTATGTTTGATGGAGAACGAGCTTCTTAATTCATTTTGTGATATTCAGGTTCATTTACCAGTCCATCTTGAAGATGAAACAGAGATTGTAGGTGTTGTCAACACTTGATGGATGTTTTGGGTCAAGCAATTTATGGGAATATTAAAATGTTATGTCACTACAACAGATCGATGGTATACCGAGGTTTTTACCGAGGAAAATGAACGCGGCCTTATTTGCTACAATGCCGGTGTAAAGGTCGGTGTGCGCATCGGTACCAAAGTGTCGGTATATGCGTCGGTATATGCATCAGTATTAGCGTCGGTATATGCGTCGGTAATACCGGTGCCCATACCGGCACCCATACCGAGGCCTCTATTGCCTATCGTCGCCTAGTGGGTGTACCGATGCTTACTCCGATGACACTACTGGGAGTACCGTCACGTATACCGACGACCATACCTACAAATTTTTTTTTGGGTAGAGTGTTTTGTCTTTTGCTACAGCAACATTACCATGATGTTGCTTAACAAAAGATAATACACTGCCCAAAAAAAACCGAGTACATGTGATGTGTACTCTAATGACAACCGAAATATGATTTCATGAAAGAGAGTATTATTGGACACAAAAGAGATAATCAGAATGAACTATGAACCATGTACAAAAGAAGTTATATATTTCAATAATGAAGCATGTACAAGAGTATGGCAAACCACTGTTATATATGAGGCTTTTACAAAATGTGGCAAAGCAATATATTGCCATATGAAAATCAAATACAAAATATTGGTCTTGCACTACCATACATGCAAAGAACATTCCATATCAACAGCCCTGCAACAAAGAACATTAACGGAATAAGATAAATTCACATGAAAATTACAAACAACAAGTAAAAACCAAGTTTATAAATTAATTACCTCATCGCAAATGCTCCCATGAAACTATCGCACCGCGTCCCTCCAAGTCCTGCAATAATGCAGTCAACCCATGGCTATATCCATAAGACTCCTCCGTTTGTGTTGGAGAATGACCCATTGCCAGCTCCTGAAACAAATATAAAAAGATTAGAGAAACATACATGAGAAATTTAACACAAATAAATTCAATAAATGAAATGGTACTTACAAACTCATGATGCATCGTGTCATATCCGTTGTTGCCCAAATGTGATGGTCCAATCGTATCTAAACGTGTGGCTACGGCATTTTGTTGCTGGCAATATCGATCAGGAGTCTGTTGCTGCTCGTCACAAATCATGTCCCACTCCTCAGCCTCTAACCATACAGGCTTTGGTAAGCCTTCTCTGAATGCATCACGTGGCTCGGATCGTCGATGGGACATGACCTCACGTGTGGTGTGCAGAATCCACTCTGAACTGACAATAGACTGTCCATCGGCTGGTCGAAACTCTTGGTAAATCGTCTGTGTGATATAGTTCTTCCAATCTCTATCCTGTTTACTCCATTTCAGCATGATGGAATGTCCAAACTGGATGAAGCAAAGCTGTCGTATGCGTGCATGCATTGCTTTGCCAACCGCATCTATCACCGGAGCTCCATCTCCGATACTACCTTGGAGTCATCATGGTCATGAGCACCCCAAGGTGTACATGGTGTTCCACGTGGTGTACTACGTGGCGTACCTACATCTGAGGTACTCAAACAATGATCTCTTCTCCAATGACCTCTTCTTCTCGAACAATGATCTCTTCCTCCTCGACTATCGAATGAATCTCTGAGTCCACTAGAGATGGACTTTCTTCTACATCTATGTTTTCAGAAATTTGTCTACTACGTGGAGCGACTTGTAAAACAAATAGCCACTCTAGGTCTTTTGAATCTAGTATAAAAACAACTTGCTCACAGTGTTCGGGAAGTACAAATGTATCCCTTTCATCTGTCCATAATCTTCTGGAGTCGATTTGAAGCAAACTGCTCTTATCCCATCTCACTGTTGCGTTTCTTCCAGAGGTGACTACTTTGAACCATTTCACATAAAAAACAAAGTAATCAAGCTTTCTGAAAGATAGTTTCAAGATGTCTTGAATCACACCATAATAATCTAACGCGCCTTCTAGAGCATTATCATCTCTTGCACTCGCTCTACTTTTTTGCATGTCACGCACATGTAATCCCATCCCATAAAATGCGACATGTCACGCACAGTAATCCCATCTCATAAAATGCACAGTTCTTCCACAAGTGGTGCAAGATATACATCCATGTTTTTTACCTTATACTTACCTGGTACAATAAGAGCTAATAATAAATGACCTTTCTCTGTGTCCAACCATGGTGGGATATTATAATTGACCAAACATACAGGCCATGTGCTCCATGAAGAACTGCGTAATCCAAATGGATTCACTCCATCCATAGCTAGGCCTAGACGTATGGACCGAGGCTCACTAGCAAACTCGCGCCACTTACTATCTATGTGCTTTCAAGCATCAGAGTGAGCTCGCACTCGAATTACATTATCTGTAGACCTGATCTTTGTATGCCATGACATTAACTCAGCTATAGATTTGCATCTAAACATGTTCTTAATTCCTAGAATGATAGGAAAGTGGCAAAGAACCTTTGCGGGGATTGCTTTGCCTACAACGTCTTCTCTAAATCTATTTGCCACACACTTTGAACATACGTGCAGATGCTCATACTCATTCCGAAAGAGAATGCAATTATTCAGACAAGCATGAATTTTAGTATAATCCATTCCAATGGACTGTAAAAGTTTTTTCGCATCTCACGTGTTGGAGGCATGTCATTCCCTCTGGCAAAAATTGATCTTTAAGAAGCGTGCAATAATCAATTAAAATGATATTAGTAAATGAAGTTATTGTGATACAACAATGAAAGCCAATTTGTTCTCCACTTACCTGAACAATTCAGTGACACTACTATTTGACCATCCATAAATGGATTGCAGATTGAGCATCGCGAGTGAAGCACGTAGTACACATATCTTTGCTCCATTGTAAAGTGGTAAACGAGCTAATCTTCGCATGTTTTCATATTCTTCATCAACTTTTGATCGTGGAGTTTCTGTTGTGTCCATCTCGACACCTTCCTCACCATCATGATCTTCGTCCATCTCATAAAATGCTTCAATCATCTCTTCCATATGTTCATTCTGTGTAATATTATTAGTGCTTGCTTGTACGTCTAAGTCCTTTTTTGCTCTCTTATGTCCACGAGAGGTTACCGGTGCAATGTCGTTTGGTTCCATCTGCTCACCTGGGGGACCATGCGAATGATAACGTAGGTTTCCCAGTCGACTCCTAGCAAAGGATCCATGCTCTCTAACATGTGCAGTACAAATCCATCGTTTCTGATAAATTTGATACTTGCACTATGTGCAAGGACATGCCATTCTCCCTTCAGGATCCAAAGAAGCCATCTGCTACAATATGGACATCTTAGAACATTTGTTTTTTTATTAAACCTAAAAATCGAACTCTTAAAGACTTAAATCTAAAATACTAAACCTAAATACTTAAATACCTAAAAAATCTTTAAACCCTTATCTATGTAGTTATCCTATTTTATCTATATATTCGGATTTTTTCTTGATTGATCTTATTTTATATATATATATATATTTATTTATTCAGATTTTTTTCCTCTTAATTGAGTTATATGTATGCCTAAACCCTAAAACCCTAATTTAAAACATCTAGTCCTAAATTATGTATATTTCTATACACATGTGTATATACATGTATATATGTATTATATGTGTATGTGTATGTGTATATATATTTTATGTAGGTGTTAAAACCCTAAAGCCCTAATCCAAATGACCTAGACCTAGAACATATATATATATATGCATGTGTATATATATGTGTATATGTATATATATGTGCATATAGATAGGTGTATAAGTATATGTGTTTTTTTATTGTATATATATTCACTCTATTGAAAATGATTAAATTTAAACCTATTTTTATATATATTTCATTTATTTATTTAAAATACTAGTTCTTTTCAAATTTTATTATCTATATAATTATCCTACCTTATATATATATATATATATATATATATATATATATATATATATATATATATATATATATATATATATATATATATATATATATATATATATATATATATATATATATATATTATTTATATATTCAGATTCTTTCCTTACTTAATCCTATTTTTATATATTTAATTAACTTTTTTAACAACTAGTTCTTTTTATATTTATTTATCTATATAATTATCCTATTATATATATCTATATATATATATATATATATTTATTTATTTATTTATTTATTTATTTATTTATATATTTAGATTTTTCATTACGTAATCGTATTTTTATATATTTAATTTTATATATTTAATTGTATATATTTAATTAAATTATTTAAAACACTAGTTCTTTTTATATTTATTTATTTCTATATTCAGATTTTTTCCTTACGTAATCTTATTTTTATATATTTAATTTTATATAGTTAATTATATATATTTAATTAAAACCCTAATCTTAAAATTCTAGATCTAAAATATGTATCTTTTTGTATGCATGTGTATCTACATGTATATATGTATTATATGTGTATGTGTATGTGTGTATATATGTTATGTAGGTGTTAAAACCCTAAAACCCTAATTTTAAAGATTTAGACTTAAATCTGAAATACTAAAACCTAAATACTTAACCAACAATAAAAATCTAAACCCCTAATCCTAAAACCCTAATCATATTTGATATATATATTTATTTATATATTTAGGTTTTTTTTCTTATTTTTCTCTATATTCTTCCTTAATATAAATATAATTGAGTTATATGTATGTATAAACCCTAAAACCCTAATCTTAAAGATCTAGACCTAAAATATGTATATTTCTGTATACATGTGTATATACATGCATATATGTATTATATGTGCATGTGTATGTGTGCATATATGTTATGTAGGTGTTGAAACCCTAAAACCCTAATCTTAAAGATTTAAATCTAAAATATGTATATTTTTGTATGCATGTGTATCTATATGTATGTATGTATTATATGTATATGTGTGTTTGTGTATATATGTTATCTACGTATTAAAACCCTAAAACCCTAATCAAAAAGACTTAGACTTAAATCTGAAATACTAAAACCTAAATACTTAAACACCTATCAAAATCTAAACCCTTAATCCTAGAACCCTAATCATCTTTTGTATATATATTTATTTATATATTTAGATTTTTTTTCTTATTTTTCTCTATATTTTTTCTTAATATAAATATAATTGAGTGATATGTATGCCTAAACCCTAAAACCCTAATCTTAAATATCTAGACCTAAAATATGTATATTTCTGTATACATGTGTATATACATGTATATATATATTATATGTGTATGCGTATGTATGTGTAAATAGAGTAAAAACCCTAATCCTATTTTTATATATTTGATGTAAAAAAACACTTAAAAATAAAAATAGGATTATATGTGTGTATGTATGCATGTGTGTATATATGTGTGTGTATGTATGCATGTGTACATGTGTGCGTGTGCATGTATGCATGTGTATACATGTATGTATGTGTATGTGTGTATGTAGGCATGCATGTGTGTGCATGTGTGCGTACGTGTGTATGTATGCATGCATGTGTGTGTATGTGTATGCATGTGTATACATGTGTGTGTATGTCTATGTGTGTGTATGTATACATGCATGTGTGTATATGTGTCTGTGTGAATGTATATGTGTGTATATATGTATGTGTGTATATGTGTGTGTGTATGTGTATGTATGCATATGTGTATATATGTGTGTGTATGTATGTGTGTATGCATGTGTGTGTATGTATGCATGTGTGTATATGTGTATATGTGTGCATGCATGCATGTGTGTATATGTGTGTGTATGTATGCATGCATGTATGTATATGTGTGTATATATGTGTGTGTATGTATGTGTGTATATGTGTGTGTGTATGTGTATGTATGCATATGTGTATATATGTGTGTGTATGTATGTGTGTATGCATGTGTGTGTATGTATGCATGTGTGTAAATTTATGTGTGTGTATGCATGCATGTGTGTATATGTGTGTGTGTATGTAAGCATGCATGTGTGTATAGGTGTGTGTATGTAAGCATGCATGTGTGTACATGTATGTGTGTATGTATGCATGTGTGTACATGTATGTGTGTATGTATGCATGTGTGTACATGTATGTGTGTAAATGTGTGTGTATGTGTGTGTGTATGTATGCTCTATTTTCCTATCTCTATCTTCCTTTCTTTCATTATTCTTTATCTCTCTCTCTCTCTTCTCTCTCTCTCTCTCTCTCTCTCTCTCTCTCTCTCTCTCTCTCTCTCTCTCTCTCTCTTTCTCTCTCTCTCTCTCTCTCTCTCTCTCTCTCTCTCTCTCTCTCTCTCTCTCTCTCTCTCTCCTTCTCTCTCTATCAATAGAGAATAAAACAATCACTTACAAGTATGCCCCTCTTTTGGATCGTTGTGCTCAAAGCGTAATGTATGACGTCTATCGTCGAATTCCAAACAATCGACGCCAAAGAACTTCTGCAAAATCTTTCATTATTCTTTATCTCTCTCTCTCTCTCTCTTCTCTCTCTCTCTCTCTCTCTCTCTCTCTCTCTCTCTCTCTCTCTCTCTTTCTCTCTCTCTCTCTCTCTCTCTCTCTCTCTCTCTCTCTCTCTCTCTCTCCTTCTCTCTCTATCAATAGAGAATAAAACAATCACTTACAAGTATGCCCCTCTTTTGGATCGTTGTGCTCAAAGCGTAATGTATGACGTCTATCGTCCAATTCCAAACAATCGACGCCAAAGAACTTCTGCAAAATCGAAGAAAAGAGAAATTATAAATCCTAAAACATAGAGAAACAGAAATGCTAACAGTACGCACAGCACTTACCAAGATGTGAGATCTAAGGTGAGAGAGAGAGTGTGTGTGTGTAGAGAGAGAGATCTGTGTATGTGTGTGTGTGCACAAGACAATGCAGGTCGCAATTCGGTTCGCGCGTGCAAGTTTGCCAGAAGACCAACAGTATTCAAACAACGCAAAAATGTGAAGTTTTTCTCTCGGGTTCGTGGTATGTTTAAAACTTGCCGTTGGTATGGGCGCCCGTATGGGCGTCGGTATACGCATCCGTGGTTCCCAGTAAATTACCGACGCTTATACGGAGGCTCATACCGATGCCTATACCGACGCATATACCAACGCACATATCGACGGGTGTGGGCCACACCAAGGATCCGTTTAAAACGGTCATACCGACGGTCACTTGACCGTCGCTATCTCTAAGTGACATTTTCAGAGGCCCATACCGAC
>CM035419.1:81989216-82004216 GCA_020310875.1 Ceratopteris richardii | reverse complement strand
ATATCGACGACCATATCTGTAAATTTTTTCTTGGGCAGACTGTATTGTCTTTTGCTACAACAACATTACCATGATATTGCTTAGCAAAAGACAATACAGTCTCGCCAAAAAAAATCGAGTACATGTGATGTGTACTCTAATGTCAACCAAAATATGATTTCATAAAACAGAATATTATTAGACACAAAGAGATAATCAGAATGAATCATGAACCATGTACGAAAGGAGTTATATATTTCATAAATGAAGCATGTACAAGAGTGTGGCAAAACACTGTTATATATGACGCTTTTACAAAATATGGCAAAGCATTGCATTGCCATATAAAAATCAAATACAAAATTTGGGGCGCCACTGCCATACACATGCAAAGAGAGTTCCATATCAACAGTCCTGCAACAAAGAACATTAATGAAATCAGATAAATTGACATGAAATTTACAAACAACAAGTAAAAACGAAGTTTATAAATTAATCACCTCATCGCAAACGCTCCCATGAAACGACCGCACTACGTCCCTCCAAGTCCTCCAATAGTGCAGTCAATCCATGACGATATCCATAAGCCTCCTCCGTTCGTATGGGAGGACGACCCATTGCGAGTGTAGGCCAGCGAGGTCTCATTTTAAACAAAGGAGAGAAGATTGCCCCTTTTCAGAGGAAAGTAGTCGCAGCCAAGTACCAGAACACGACCGGAATTTTGGAAGAAGTCCGGGCTTTTTTGAAGGAGCACTCAGGATTTATAAGGATGCCTAGGATTCAATTAACTAAAGTGAAAGATAAGAAAAGAGCCTTCTGGAATAACTCAGATTCCGGAAGAAGCTCGCGAATTCCGCATCATTTCGGCAAAATTTCGGTAACTTTCTGGTGAGTACTTCGGTGACAGGGAACTCATAAGAATTTCGTGAATTCGGCATCATTTCGGTAACTTTCCGGTGAGCGCTTTGATGGCCCGTCAAAATTTCCGTCAACTCATTGACCGAAATCACCGGAACCAGAATTACTATATGGACTCCGGTGGGTGGCAAGTTTATTTTGTGATTTTGTTTAGAGCGGCAGACACCCCTAAGTCAGCGCAAGGCATCTCGGTGTTACAATTATGGAATCTACGGACTTCCAACCATAACCTTCATCAATATGCACTATCAGGGCCAATCGAGCCACCTGAAATGGATGTAATTGAACAGACATTACGGGTGGTGCCTGTCTAGCAGGCGAAACAGATGATAGCAGGTGCGTTAATGATTACGGAATCAAAGGACGATCTGATTTGGCGCAACAACCTTCTTATGTTTCTAGAATCTATAAAAGGCCGGCGTTCCAAGACTACAAGGGAAAAAAAAAGAGGGAAACCGGACGAGTAAGATTGGGAGAGGAATTGCTCGTAAACAAGGAAGGAGAAGAAAAGAGAGAGAGGGAAGAGGGAGAAGAAGAAGGGAACAGTAATACCAGTTTAGAGTTACGTTTGAGAGTCCCATCTCTGTGCATCGGTGTGGCGCGCTTGCTGTTGGGAATTACTCTGTGGTGATGTTACAGAGCGGGATTTTCCATTGATGGCCATCTACATTACGGTGTGATTGAAGGTCTGGTATGTTGTACGCCTAAGTACATTACGGTGTAATTGGCAACATTACGGTGTGATTGAGGGTCTGAAGTGCGGTCTATGCCTAAGTCTCGAGTGTTCGGAAATATCGACTGTTATTCATTATAATGATGAGATTTAAGATTCTGTCCTCTCAATATTACACCTTTTAGTTTCTCTCGCTATATTTCAAATATACCTTACTTTGGGAACTTGTGTCATTTTCAGTCAGTTGTGTCGTATTTCATGACTTGTATGAAATGATTCAGACACTAACGGTATCGTTCCGTTTTCTTGTCTGAAAGCACTGTGTGTATTCCTTCTACGCAACGCCGGGCCTACTCACAGTAATGTTACAGGGGATACTTCCCTCAGGAAGAACTCCCTCTTGAGTAGACGGAGGTTGAGTGTTGTTTGTAGATAATAGAATCCCCAACTCCCGTCTACAGTTTGGCACGCCCGGTGGGACACTGGCATTCCTATGAGAGGTTCGGAGGATAGTAAATAGTCTTCTCTCTTAGTATTTTTACCCATTGCATTTGCAAGTAGGGACATGACCCATACACGAGCAGATAAGGATCCTCTTCGTGCAAGAACGAGTCTTAATAAGTCAGTTATACCTTCGACTAGTGAACGTAGCTCCCCTCTATCCTCCTTGAATTTATCTATTGATTTGGGTACAACACCATTGTCAAAAGAAAAGCATAAGAGAACCTTAGACTTCTCCTCAGATACGTCAGAGGAAACACCAATGCCAATGGCGGATCTCTCTCATTTACTTTCCAGACTCAATATCAAGTTCCCTACCTTCAAGGGACAAGCTTATAAGGATGCTGATGATCATGTGAGGAGATTCATCTCCTTATGTCGTGGACAAGATCTACAGAATAGAGAGGATGCAATGCTGGCACTCTTCCCATCCACATTGGAGGGTCTTGCAGATAAATGGTATAGTCAATATGCAGATGGCCATTTTGCTACATGGGAGGCTCTGAAGACGGCGTTCTCACACACATTTCGACCTAGTGATTCCTTGGAAAGAGGTCTAGATCAGCTAGAGAATCTAAAGCTAAGGACAGGTGAATCCTTTCATGAACTTCATACTAGAACAAAAGCACTTGTTGCACGGCTGCCACATGCCCGAAGTGACTTCTTGGTTAAAAAATGGATAGAAAAAGCTCTACCGAGGTCATCTCAGCAGAAGCTACGTGAGTCTCTTAGATTGGATGCAACCCTCAATGATTTTGTGGCAGCAGCATCACGCATTGAAGACGCTCGACAACATTTTGAAGGGGGTACACAATCGAATTATGCTGTAGAACTAGATCCTATTGGGAAACTAAGGAGGGAACTGGAGGCATTGAAAATGCAACAGAGTGAACAAAAAGAGAAGGTCTTGCCACCACTGCGTCGCACTGATGATGAAGTAGCCCAACTTCGCCGTGAGTTAGAAGATTTGCGGACCACTCAAGATATAAGAAGGTAGATTTGGTGTACAATATGTAACAACAATGGACATTCCAATGCCAATTGCCCTAACAAGGTAAGCTGTCAATTTTGTGGAAAAGATGGTCATGAAGCTAGAGACTGTTACTACCTGAAGGGTACACAACAACGGGGTAACCCTCAGGCTTTGGATGCATATTATGCTAGTACTTCAAATGCACTGAATAGAGAGGAAAATCGTACGACAAAGCCTAGATATAATAGACCATTGATGTGTTATCGCTATGGTGAGTATGGCCATACGCAGAATAGGTGTTCCCTTCCAGAGGATGCACCTCCTTGTCAACATTGTCCAGAGGCCAAGGATCACTATACCAAAGACTGCCCAAGAAGCCGTCCTGCTCCAATCCACATGATTACAGTCTCACCAAAAGAAGAAGGTATGACCACTCAGTCTTATGTTGTTTCATCCTCTGCAATGCCCATGATGACAAGAGCCAGACAAGCAGCTACAATAGGTAGAAAGGAACAACAAGGATTCCAAGATAGAGAGGAGGAAAAGAAGGCTGGATGGAAAGATCAAGCAGACATAGAAGGAGCTTACGAAAGGATGGTTACTTCATTGAAGGACCAACCAACAAATCTGCAAGCAGACACACATGAGGTAAACATTGAGCAGGTTTTGAAAAGCATTCATCATAAGGTTAGTCTGTACGAATTTATAAGGATGGATTCAAAAATAAGAAGTGACTTATTGAAGATTATACACTCTGCTCATTTGATCCAATCACCTAGTATAGATGGTTTTATGGTTGATTTTCCCCCTGCGCCCTTGACAGACTACCAAAGCTCAAGATTATCTGTTTGTATAAAAGAGGAAGTTTTTACAGGAGTGATCATAGATGGAGGCTCCGGTATCAATTTGATGCCCGATTTTACCATGAAGAAACTAAATTTGAACCCCACCAAGATGGTGCCATTCACAGTTACACTAGCAGATCAACATCGGGTTACGCCTCTTGGCATTATTGAAAAGGTACAGATGATAGTACAGGGTTGCCACTTTATGCTAGATTTCATTATTATTGCACTTCCACAGGAGACTTCCTATCCTTTACTTTTGGGGAGACCTTGGCTGAGGCAAGCAAAAGCTTTGCAAGATTGGGGGAAAAAACAAACTATGGATTTCAACAAGCGCCAATAGGCAACGGCAACTACATTTGGAAGAAGGTTGCGACTCGGAGAAAACTATTGGGTATACTGTAGACCCTCAGGTAATGCCCTCTCTACCTCAAGAAGAAGATACATTATTGAATTGGATGATGGAAAGCACAGAGTGTTGCACGGTCGAAATCAATGAAATAGAGGGAGAAGTTGCAGGTGAAGGAGTTACAGGAAAAGGCCGTGAGGTTCACAAGGAGTTGAACAATGAGAGTTTGTGAAAGATTACGGAAGTGGAAGGGGCAACAACTATGGAAGTTTCAGAAACGGAAGATTATAAGCCTGAATGCAGAGATGATCTTCCCTTTTCTGATATACCTCGAGGATGGACTGGAGAACATATTGCAGAATATAGGCTAAATTCCACTCCCGCATACAGTGGAGAGGATTTCTCAAACAAAACTAGTCTGGAAACACTAGTTCAAGAAGTGAATCTAGGGAGTAAAGAGAACCCTCAAGTCGTTCACTTGGCTTCTTGGCTATGGCATTATCCTCCTTTATTAGAGAGGGTGACTTCTTTACTTTTTGCCTATAAAAATGTCTTCGCATGGTCCTACAAAGATCTAACAGGGATACCAGAGGAGCTTGGATTACACCGGATACCCTTAGTTGAGGGAGCCACACCTGCAAGATGTAGGCTGTATCCGCTCAATCCAAAGTATGCAGAGGCGGTAAAATTGGAAATCACAAAACTAGAAGATGCAGGCATAATTGTTCTAGTAGAACATTCCAGGTGGCTTTCTTCTATGGTTATTGTACCAAAGAAAAATAGTGGAAAAATAAGAGTTTGTGTTGATTTTCGTGCCTTAAATAAAGTGACTATTCAAGATGGATTTCCTCAGCCCTTTTCAGAGCAAGTACTTGAGGAAGTAGCTGGTCACACTTTGTATAGCTTCTTGGATGGTTTTAGTGGCTACAATCAGATAGTAATCCATCCTCATGATAGGGACAAAACAGCCTTCGTTACTCCTTGGGGCACTTATGTTTATACACGTATGGCTTTTGGCTTGAAAAATGCACCAGCTTCCTTTAATAGAACAATGTATCAGATATTAGGAAAATGGTTAACAACCTTTTTGCGCATTTTTATGGATGACTTTTCAGTATTTTCAGGCACAGATACGCGAGAAATAGTTCACAATTTCTATGATCACTTGGAAAATCTAAAAGAAATCTTTGAGCAGTGTCTCAAAACAGGTTTGAAGTTAAATCCTGCTAAATGTCATTTTCTCGTCACCAAGGGCACTCTTCTTGGTCACATAGTATCTGCCGAAGGGATAACGATTGACCCTGCAAAGGTTACTGCTATTCTATCCATGCCTATTCCACAAAGCCCAAAAGAAGTGCAAAGTTTTTTGGGCCATGCAGGATATCATAGAAGATTCATACGAATGTATTCAGAAATAGCGAAGCCCTTATCAAGGCTCACGAGTAAAAAGGTCCCTTTCTCATGGAGTGATGAAGCTGAGAAAGCATTTTGTGAACTGAAAATGAGGTTATGTACTGCTCCACTTTTAAGTGTTCCTAACTGTTCATTAGAATTTCATGTGCATAGAGATGCTAGTCTTCACGCTATGGGTGCAGTTCTAGCTCAACCATCATCACACAAGGTTGATAAACCTATCTCTTATGCCAGCAGACTGCTCATCCAAGTAGAGAGGAACTACATAACGATCGAAAGGGAAGGCTTGGCTATTGTATTTGCTCTTCAGAAGTTTCGGCATTACCTTCTAGGTGTGCATTTTGTAGTCATATCTGACCATCAGCCTTTGAAGTACTTGATAAACAAGCCTAGAGTGGCTGGACGGGTTTGGAGATGGTTACTCTTGTTTCAAGAGGTTAATTTTGATATTCATATTAAGCCAGGAAGAGAGCACTACATGGCAGATCAAGTCTCGAGGACTGCAATGAGCGAGAAGGCAATAGGTATTAATGACGAACTGGTGGACAGTAATCTCTTCCTAGTGGCAATTCGGACTGATTGGTATGGTGAGATTATCCATTTTCTCACTACTGGAAAACTCTCAGAACACTCGACACCTATAGAAAAGAGAAGACTGCTCCTGAACTCCAAAGCATATTCACTTATAAATGGGAATTTATATAGGTATTGTCAAGATGATATCTTGAGAAAATGTGTTTACCCAGAAGAGGTAAATCTTTTGCTAGAGGTTGCACATAGTGAAGGACATCTAAAGGGGAAAGAACTGGCTCACAGAATCATCCACAAAGGACTATGGTGGCCTCATGTTTATAAGGATGAGATCAAGTTTGCTAAAGAATGCCATATTTGCCAGAGGTGTGCTCCTACGCCGACCAAGTTGAATTTCCAACCATTAGTCATCTCCACAGGGTGGCTACCTTTTGAACGATGGGGTCTTGATTTTATTGGTCCGATCAGTCCAACTGGTCAACCGGGGAATAAGAAATATATTCTGATGGCCACATGTTATGTGACGAAATGGATAGAAGCTAAAGCCACTATAGATTGCACGGCCTTGACAGTGGCTAAGTTTTTTGTTAAACGTATTTTTTCAAGATTTGGTTGCCCACTTGAAATGACTAGTGATAGAGGCACTCACTTTATAAATCAATTGCTCCAATTCATCTTCGATAAGTACAAAATCTTTCATAAGAAATCATGTGCTTACTATCCAAGGGCTAATGGCCAAGCGGAAAGCTCTAACAAAATTTTGATTGGGCTCTTACGCAAATTATCCTTTGATCATCAAAGTTCTTGGCCACGAGCATTAATCGGTGCAATTTGGGCTTTTCGAACTACTAGAAGGGGAACCACTGGCGAAAGTCCATTCCGCTTAGTATACGGTAAAGAAGCATTGGCACCGTTCGAATTTATTATCAGGAAGGACATTGGAGCCAGAATCATTGGAATTGAGCCTCCCATTAGAAGGCTTGTGGCATTGGAAGAATATAGGGAAACAACCATGAGGAAACTACGGTTAAAGCAAGAGGAATGCAAACGGCTGCATGACAGGTATTTAAGAATTAATAAGGTACATGAAGGATCTTTGGTCCTAGTGCATCAGATTCCGTCGACATCCACAAAGTTGGCACCTAAATGGATAGGGCCCTACAAGGTGATTAAGGTGCTACCACAAGGAGCACTACATTTAGCAGACTTGCAGGGTGAAAGGATGCCTCTGGTCAACATCTCAAGGGTGAAAACTTATTTGAAGTAATGCAAGCAGATTGAATTCATTCACTGTATATACCATGGTTCTTTTCATTTTCTGCAGAACATTTTGTTTACTCGAATAAGCAAATAAATGAGTTATTGCACCGGAACGGTGCAAAGTCTTGATGCGGGGGACTGTAAGCCAGCAAAGTCTCATTTTAAACAAAGGACAGAAGATTGCCCCTTTTTAGAGGAAAGTAGTCGCAGCCAAGTACCGGAACACGACCGGAATTTGGAAGAAGTCCGGGCTTTTTGAAGGAGCACTCAGGATTTATAAGGATGCCTAGGATTCAATTAACTGAAGTGAAAGATAAGAAAAGAGCATTCTGGAATAACTCAGATTTCGGAAGAAGCTTGCGAATTCGGCACCATTTCGACAGAATTTCGGTAACTTTCTGGTGAGTACTTCGGTGATAGGGAACTCATAAGAATTTCATGAATTCGGCATCATTTCGGTAACTTTCCGATGAGCGCTTTGATGGCAGGTCAGAATTTTGGTCAACTCGTTGATCGAAATCACCGGAACCAGAATTACTGTATGGACTCCGGTGGGTGACAAGTTTATTTTGTGATTCTGTTTAGAGCGGCAGACACCCCTAAGTCAGCGCAAGGCATCTCAGTGTTACAATTATGGAATCTACGGACTTCCAACCATAACCTTCATCAATATGCACTATCAGGGCCAATCGAGCCACCTTAAACGGATGTAATTGAACAGACATTACGGGTGGCGCCTGTCTAGCAGGCGAAATAGACGATAACAGGTGCGTTAACGATAACGGATTCAAAGGACGATCCGATTTGGCGCAACAACCTTCTTATGTTTCTGGAATCTATAAAAGGCCGGCAGGGAAAAAAAAAAGAGGGAAACTGGAGGAGTAAGATTGGGAGAGGAATTGCTCGTAAACAAGGAAGGAGAAGAAAAGAGAGAGAGGGAAGAGGGAGAAGAAGAAGGGAACAATAATACCAGTTTAGAGTTACATCTGAGAGACCCATCTCTGTGCACCGGTGTGGCGCGCTCGCTATTTGGGAATTACTCTGTGGTGATGTTAGAGAGCGGGGTTTTCCATTGATGGCCATCTACATTACAATGTGATTGAAGGTTTGGTATGTTGTATGCCTAAGTACATTACGGTGTAATTGGCAACACGGTGTGATTGAGGGTCTCAAGTGTGGTCTATGCCTAAGTCTCCAGTGTTTGAAAATATCGACAGTTATTCGTTATACTGATGAGATTTAAGATTCTGTCCTCTCAATATTACACCTTGTTGTTTCTCTCCCTATATTTCAAATATACCTTACTTTGGGAACTTGTGTCATTTTCGGTCAGTTGTGTCGTATTTCGCGACTTGTATGAAATGATTCAGACAGTGATGGTATCGTTCCATTTTCTTGTCTAAAAGCACTATGTGTATTCCTTCTATGCAACGCCGGGCCTACTCACAGTAATGTTACAGGGTATACTTCCCTCAGGAAGAACTCCCTCTTGAGTAGACGGAGGCTGAGTGCTGTTTGTAGATAATAGAATCCCCAACTCCCGTCTACAGCGAGCTCTAGTAACAAATATACAAAACACTAGAGGAACATACATGAGAAACTTAACACAAACAAATTCAATAAATCAAGTGGTACTTACAAACTCGTGACGCATCGTGTCATATCCGCCTCTACCCAAATGTGATGGTCCAACTGTATCTAAGTTGCTTTAGCATCTCACTGCTGACGATATCGATCAGGAGTCTACTGCTGCTTGTCGCGAATCATATCCCACTCCACAGTATCTAACCATGCAGGCTTTGGTAAGCCTACTCTAAAAGCATCACGAGCCTCGGATCATTGATGGGACATAACTTCATGTGTGGTGTGCAGAATCCACTCTGAACTGACAAGAGGCTCTCCATCGACTAGTCGAAACTCTTAATAAATTGTCTATGTGATATAATTCTTCCGATCTTTATCTTGTTCACTCCATTTCAACATGATAGAGTGTCCAAACTGTATGGAGCAAAGCTGTTGTATACGTGCATGCAATGGTTTGCCAGCTCCATCCATCACCGGAGCTCCATCTCGGATACTGGATACTGTATGCCTTGGAGTCACCATGGTCATGAGCACCCCAAGGTGTACGTGGTATTCCACGTGGTGTATTGTGAGGCGTACCTACATCTGACGTACTCGTCCTAGGAGTAGAAGCACGCGACACAATGTCCATCGTAGTGCCTCCACAATAGTTGCCTCCTCCAGATCTACCTGTAGATCCACTCCTAGAATGTTGTGCTCCAGAACGTGACCTCGACCTACGAGACGGGCCAGAACATGTATCGCGGTGAGGTGTCGAACGCACATGTCTAGTACTAGAGCCAGTAGGGGATGGCTGAAAAGATGGTCTTGGTGGAGTCATAAAGCTAGGAGACATACCTCCTGTGAGAGTAGCACCACCTGCAGAAGTGACACCAGTAGGAGTGACACTGGCGGGATTGAGGCTGGTAAGGGTGAGGCCAGCAGGAGTGAGGTCACCAAGAGTGGGGCTAGAAGGAGTGCTACCACGAGTGATCCAATACTATGATGCAACGACCATATATACGAGAGGTACCTGGGAGATGAACTCTAAAAACTGCTCCTCTAACAAGGAATATGGAGTGACTAGAGGACTATCTCCCATCGTGCTCTGTAACAAAAGAACTCAAACAATTAACATGTGATAATTAAGGTAATATAGAGAAATGATGGTATACAAAAGAACCTAGCAAAAAAAAAACAAAAATTAGTACGTACAAGTGTTTGATTCAAAAATCCTCTAGTCTACCATCCTCTTGGAGATCCAATGCACCGAGAATATCTATCTCTACATTGATGACATCTAAATCGCTTGCTATGCTCGTTTCCTCCTTATCATCATCCATTGCTTCGTCTTCTCGAACAATGACCTCTTCTTCTCCAACAATGATCTATTCCCCTTTGATGATCAAATGAATCTCTGAGTCCACTAGAGATGGACTTTCTTCTACATCTATGTTCTCACATATTTGTCTACTACGTGGAGCAACTTGTAAAACAAATAGCCACTCTGGTTCTTTTGAATTTGGTATAAAAACAACTTTCTCACAATGTTCGGGAAGTGCAAATGTATCCCTTTCATCCGTCCATAATTTTGTGGAGTGGACTTCAAGCAAAGCGCTTTTATCCCGTCTCACTATTGCGTTTCTTCTAGAGGTGACTACTTTGAACCATTTTAGATCAGAAACAAAGTAATCAAACTTCATAAAAGATAGTTTCAAGATATCTTGAATCAGACCACAATAATCTAGCTGGCCTTCTTGAGCATTATCATCTCTTGCACTACTCTACTTTTTTGCAAAAAGTTCACCATCACCCGATATCAAAAGTAGACATATTTTCATCGATTCGTGTGATCCAAAAGTATCGTTCATGAGACCATAGTGAACCGTATTTAGTATACTCCCAATCACATCCCTTTGTGAGTTCTTCTTCTTCTTGAGAGATATCTTCACCCGCTGCTTTTGCTTATGAAACCGTTGTATTTAGCCATCTGCTCATTGGAAAAGGTGGAAGAGGTCGAAGACTTTGTAGAAGAGGCAAAAATTGAGTGGAAAGATTCCTTCAAAACTGAGCTCTTTCCTTTGCGTTGGTTTCCTTGGCAAGCTCATACTTCTCTAACCACTTCTACATAGGCTCAGAGTTAACTATGCAAAACTTCATTGCCTTCTCTCTAAAAGCTACATCCATTTTTCTTTGCAATCCTTTACCTTGTGGTTCATCACCTACAAGATGAACATCTTCATCATCGCTCCATAAGCAAGGCATTTCGGGATCTGACATACCATTTCATGCCACTGACTGGATTTTTTGAATCCCTTAATTGTTTCCAATCGCTAGCTAGGCCTAGACGTATGGACGGAGGCTCACTAGAAAACTATGGGAACTTACCATCTATGTGCTTCCAAGCTTCAGAGTGAGCACACACTCACATTACATCATCTATAGACCTGCTCTTTGTATGCCATGACATTAACTCAGCTATAGATTTGCATCTAAACATGTTCTTAATTCATGGAATGATAGAAAAGTGGCAAAGAACCTTTGCGGGGATTGCTTCGCCTACAAGGTCTTCTCCAAATCTATTTGCTCCACACTTTGGACATACGTGGAGATGCTCATACTCATTCCGAAAGAGGATGCAATCATTCGGACAAGCATGAATCTTAGTATAATCCATTCCAATGGACTATAAAAGTTTTTTTTGCATCTCCATGTGTTGGAGGCATGTCATTGCCCTCTGGCAAAAATTGATCTTTAAGAAGCCTCCAATAAGCAATTAAAAGGATATTAGTAAATAAATTTATTTTGATACAGCAATGAAAGTTTATTTTAAATCCACTTACCTAAACAATTTAGTGACACTACTATTTGACCATCCATAAATGGATTGCAAATTGAGCATCACAAGTGATGCACATAGTAGATATATTTTTGCTCCATTGTAAAGTGGTGCACGAGCTAGTCTTTGCATGTTTTCATATTCTTCATCGACTTTTGATCATGGAAATTCTATTGTGTCCATGAAACTCTTAACATCTTCTCCACCATCGTGATCTTCGTCCATCTCATAAAATGCTTCAAGTATCTCTTCTATATGTTCATTCTGTGTAATGCTATTAGTACTTGTTTGTACGTCTGTGTCCTTTTTTGTTCTCTTTTGTCCATGAGAGGTTATCGGTGCAATGTCATGTGGGTCTATCTGCTCACCTGGGGGACCATGCGAAATATGGTAGCGTAGATTTTCTAGTCGACTTTTATCAAAGGATCCATACTCTTTAACATGTGTAGAACAAATCCGTTGTTTCCGATAATTTTGGTACTTGCACTGAGTGCAAAGACATGTCATTCTCTCATCCGGATCCAAACTAGCCATGTGATACAATATGGACATTTTAGAACATTTGTTTTTTTATTAAACCTAAAAATCATACTCCTAAAGACTTAAACCTGAAATACTAAAACCTAAATACTTAAACACCTAAAAAAAGCTATAACCCTAATCCTATTTATATATATTTAATCTAATTTTTATATATTTAATTATATATATTTAATTATATATATTTAATTATATATATTTAATTATATATATTTAATTAAATTATTCAAAACACTAGTTCTTTTTATATTTATTTATCTATATAATTATCCCATTTTATATATATATTTATTTATATATTCATATTTTTTCCTTAATTTTTTTCTATATTTTCTCTTTATATAAATTTAATTGAGTTATATGTATGCCTACACCCTGAAACCCTAATCATAAAGATCTAGACCTAAAATATGTATATTTCTGTATGCATGTGTGTGTGTATGTATGCATGTGTGTATATGTGTATGTGTGTGTATGTATGCATGCATGTGTGTATATTTGTATGTGTGTGTATGTATGTATGTGTGTACGTATGTGTGTGTATGTATGCATGTGTGTACATATGTGTGTGTATGTATGCATGTGTGTGTATGTATGCATGTGTGTATATTTATATGTGTGTGTATGTATGCATGCATGTGTGTATATTTGTATGTGTGTGTATGTATGCATGCATGTTTATATGTGTGTATGTATTTGTGTATGCATATGTGTATATGTGTGTGTATGTATGTGTGTATGCATGTGTGTGTGTATGTATGCATGTGTGTATTTGTGTGTATGCATGCACGTGTGTATATGTGTGTGTATGTATGCATGCATGTGTGTATATGTGTGTATGTATGTGTGTGTATGTATGTGTGTATATGTGTATGTATGTATGTGTGTATATATGTGTGTGTATGTATGTGTGTATGTATGTGTGTATGCATGTGTGTGTGTATGTATGCATGTGTCTATATTTGTATGTGTGCGTATGCATGCATGTGTGTATATGTGTGTGTATGTAAGCATGCATGTGTGTACATGTATGTGTATATGTATGCATGTGTAGATGTGTGGATGTGTAGATGTGTAGATGTGTGTGTGTATGTGTGTGTATGTATGCTCTATCTTCCTATCTCTATCTTCCACTCTTTCATCTCTCTTTATCTTTCACTCTCTATCTCTTTAGCTCTCTATATCTCTATCTCCATATCTCTCTCTCTCTCTCTTTCTCTCTCTCTCTCTCTATCTCTCTCTCTCTCCTCTCTCTCTCTCTCTTTTCTCTCTCTCTTTCTCTCTCTATCTCTCTCATCTCTCTCTCATCTCTCTCTCTCATCTCTCTCTCTCATCTCTCTCTCTCTTTCTCTCTCTCTTTCTCTCTCAATCAATAGAGAATAAAACAATCACTTACAAGTATGTCCCTCTTTTGGATCGTTGTTGTCAAAGCGTAATGTATGTCGTCTATCATCGAATTCCAAAGAATCGACGCCAAAAAACTTGTACAAAATCAAAGAGAAGAAAAATTATAACACCTAAAGCATAGAGAAAGACAAAGGCTAAGAGTACGCGCACCACTTACCAAGATGTGAGATCTAAACAGAGAGAGTGTGTGTGGAGAGAGAGAGATCTCTGTGCTTGTGTGTGCACAACACAATGCAGATCGCAATTCCATTCACGCGTGCAAGTTTGACAGAAGACAACCAATACTCAAACATGCACAAAAATGTTCATTTTTGCTCTCAGGTTCCCAGTATGTTTAAAACTCGGCCTCGGTATGGACGCCGGTATGGGCGTCGGTATGGGCATCGGTAACTTCTAGTAAATTATCGATGCTTATACTGACGCTCATACTGACGGCCCATACTGATGCCCATACCAATGCTTATATTGGCGATGTCAACACACCCCAATGATCTGTTTTAAATGGTCATACGGACGGTCACTTGACCATCAGTATCTTTAAGTGGACTTTTCGAACCTTTATACCGACGCCGAGAGTGACCGTTGGTATAGGCAGCATCGGTATGCCCCTTATATGTTGTAGTGATATATGTGTGTATGTCTCTATGTGTATGTCTATGCATATATGTGTGTGTATGTGTGCATGTGTGTGTGTATGCGTGTGTGTATGTGTGTGTGTCTATGTGTGTGTGTCTATGTGTGTATATACGTGTGTATTTGTATAGATATCTCTATATACATGTTTATGTACGTGTGAAAATCTTTGTGGATGTGTGTGTAAGTGTGTATGTGTCTATGTGTGTATGTGTGTGTCTATGTGTGTATGTGTGTGTCTATGTGTGTATGTGTGTGTCTATGTGTGCATATACGAGTGTATCTATAAATATATGCCTATATGCATGTGTATGTGTGTGTGTAAATATCTATGCATGTGTGTATGTGTGTGTGTAAGTCTATATGTGTCTATGTATGTATTTGTGTGTGTGTGTAAGTTTGTATGTGTCTGTGTGTCTATGTGTGTGTGTCTATGTGTATAAGTGTGTGTGTGTGTCTATGTGTGTATGTCTGTGTGTAAGCATGTGTAAGTGTGTCTGTGTATGTGTGTCTGTGTCTATGTGTGTGTGTAAATCTGTGTGTATTTGTGTGTGTATGTGTCTATATGTATGTATG